>MCFG01000317.1:0-83701 GCA_002104895.1 Anaeromyces robustus
CTGTTTTTATAATATATTGATTCATTTGGAATTTCATCAAATGTTGTAATATCTGTATGTATTTGCTTATTTATATTTCTAAGTATTTGGGATCTAATTGTATCATACTCTGGACATATGATTCCCATGTTTTGAGAAACTTCGTTATATATACGCCTTGGTTTTAAATCCATTGGAATTGTGCTTTTTCTGATTTCCTCTTTAATTTTATGTTTTATTAGTGACAGAGATGCATCAAATTCTTTTTCAAGATGATTATGGAAACTTTCATATTTTAAAATTTCATTTTTATCATTTAAAATAATGAAAGATTTACATTTATTTGCTGTTTTGTATTCTGTGCATCTGTATACTTTTGAATTATCTTTTTTTTTAAGTGAAAAATTAAATTTATATTTTTTATTAATAATGAGTTGTTTTTTGCCTCGATTGGTTTCACTAAATTCAATTTTTTCAATTTCCTCCATTTATAATTATAATATAGTAATTAATTATTTTTTTATTAATAACCGTTTAAAAAAATATTAAAAAAATTATTTATTTATTAATTATTATTTAATTAATTATTTATTTATCTTATATTTATATATTTTTTTAAATAATTGCTAAATAAATATTAAATAATTATTATTTATTTATTTATTTATTTATTTATAAATTAATTATTTAGTATTTATTTATTTATTTATTTATCATATATTTATAAATTATTATTTAGTATTTATTTATTTATTTATTTATCATATATTTATATGTTTTTTTTTTTAAATAATTGAAAAATAAATAATAAATAATTATTATTTATTTATTTATTAATTAATTATTTAGTATTTATTTATTTATTTATTAAATATTTATATATTTATTATTTATTTATATATTCAATAATTGTTAAATAAATATTAAAGAATTATCTATTTATTATTTATTTATTTAGTATTTATTTATTTATTATTTATTAAAATAATTATTTATTTAATAATTATAATTATTTAATAATTATTTATTTATTTAGTATTTATTTATTTATTATTTATTAAAATAATTATTTATTTAATAATTATAATTATTTAATAATTATTTATTTATTTATTTATTATTTATTACAATATTTATTTATTTAATAATTATAATAGTTTTATTTATGTAATGATAACAGAACAAGTCCTTTTTTAAATAATTTTTTTAACAAAATATTATTTAAAAGATTATTAATAAAATAATATTTAATTTTATTTAATTATTTAATTATTTAATTATTTAATTATTTATTTATTTATTTATTTATTATTTATTAAAATATTTATTTATTTAATAATTATAATAGTTTTATTTATTTAATGATAACAGAACAAGTCCTTTTTTAAATAATTTTTTTAACAAAATATTATTTAAAAGATTATTAATAAAATAATATTTAATTTTATTTAATTTTATTTAATTAATTATTTATTTATTTATTTATTTATTATTTATTAAAATAATTATTTATTTAATAATTATAACAGTTTTATTTATTTAATGATAACAGAACAAGTCCTTTTTTAAATAATTTTTTTAACAAAATATTATTTAAAATATTATTAATAAAATAATATTTAATTTTATTTAATTTTATTTAATTAATTATTTATTTATTTATTTATTTATTTATTATTTATTAAAATAATTATTTATTTAATAATTATAACAGTTTTATTTATTTAATGATAACAGAACAAGTCCTTTTTTAAATAATTTTTTTAACAAAATATTATTTAAAATATTATTAATAAAATAATATTTAATTTTATTTAATTATTTATGTATTTATTTATTTATTTATTTATTTATTTATTTATTATTTATTAAAATAATTATTTATTTAATAATTATAATAGAATAAAGTCCTTATTTATATACAATTTTTAACAAAATATTATTTAAAAGATTATTAATAAAATATTATTTTGATTCTATTTTATTTTGATTTTATTTTATTTTGATTTTATTTAGTTATTTATATATTTATTTATTTATTTATTTTTGATAAATGTGGCTATAAAATATTTTATCATCAAGCCACATACAATAATGTACGATTCCGAAATGGATGGAGGTGCATTTCGAAAATTTGTATTTCGAAAACTTGTATTTCGTTAAAGTGCATTTCGGAAAAAATGGCGCATTATAATGTAATAAATAAATAAATTAATAAATAAATTATAAAATAAATAAATTATAAAGTAAATAAATTATTAAATAATAATAAATAAATTAATAATAAAAAATTAATAAAAATAAATAAATAATAAATAAATTAATAAATAAAAAAAATAATAAATAAAAAAAATTAAATAAATTTTATTATAAATTAATCAATATTATAAATATAAAAGTATTTATTATTAAAAATATTTAAAATCATATTAATTGACACTTAAATTAACATTTTTTATACGATTTTAATATCCTAATATAAATTTCTTATTTATTTTTAATTCTTGAAATTTTATTCTTCTCTTTTAATAACGTATTAGTATACTTAATAAATAACAATTGAAATATGCTGTTAATTATTATTATTAATCATAAATTAGCGAATAATTTTTTATTTTATTATTATATATTAAAATGTAATTGTGTATACTTTATATTTTTGAATAAAACTTTAAAGTATAAATTATTAATAAAAAAATAAATTAAGATATCAATATCAAAATCATATATAACAGTATTTTATTTAAAAATGTTTTCGAAATACAAATTTTCGAAATGCACCACCATCGCAAAATACAACACTCTAATAAATAATAATAATTAGGTTAGGGATTCTTATTAATATCTTTATAATAAAAAATAAAATAAAAAGAGTAAATATTTTTTTTAATCATTAAAAAATAAAATAAAACAAAATAAAAAATAAAAAAACATTTTTTAAAAAAAAATTAATAATAAAATAAATAAATAAAATAATAAATAAAGAAATAATAAATAATTAATAATTAAATAAATGTTTTATTTTTTTAAATATAAAAAAAAAGAAAATATTTTTTTTTAAATATAAAAAAAAGAAAATATTTTTTTTTTAAACATTAAAAAAAGTAAAATAAAAATAAGTAAACATTTTATTTTTTAAACATTAAAAAATAAAATAAAAATAAGTAAACATTTTATTTTTTAAACATTAAAAAATAAAATAAAAATAAGTAAACATTTTATTTTTAAGCATTAAAAAATAAAATAAACCAAAATAAAAAATAAAAAAAAACATTTTTTTAAAATAAATAAATAAAATAATAAATAAAGAAATAATAAATAATTAATAATTAAATAAATGTTTAAAAAATCAATTGTTTACTTATTTTTATTTTATTTTTTAATGTTTAAAAAAAAAAGTTTTCTTTTTTTATATTTAAAAAATAAAACATTTATTTAATTATTATTTATTTATTATTTTTTTATTTATTATTTTATTTATTATTAATTTTTTTTAAAAAAATTTTTTTTTATTTTTTATTTTGTTTTAATTTATTCGCCAAATTTTTGGTGGCTTTTATATTTACGTCATAAAATATCAACACAATTATTATTAACGCCATAAATTAAATATATGGCTTTAAAAAAATTATAGAAATAAGCCACAAAACAATGACACAATTGTATATACGCCCCACGTAATTATACGTGACTTAAAAATTTTTGCAAATTGCAACTTTATTTATTTAATTAATTATTATTTATTTATTTAATTTTTAATGAAATTAAGTGGCTTTAAATAAAAAATATTCAAGCCATTTTACGAAATACAAATTTTCGAAATGCAACTCTCCCTCCGAAATGCACGATTCCGAAATGCACTTCTCCCGATTAAAGATATTATAATGTGGCGCATAATATCTTTACATTAATTTATTTATTATTATTTCATAATTTATTTATTTTATAATATATTTAGTTTATAATTTATTTATTAATTTATTTATTTATTACATTTTAATGCGCCATATTTTCCGAAATGCACTTTTACGAAATACAAGTTTTCGAAATACAAATTTTCGAAATGCACCTCCATCCATTCCGGAGGGAGAGTTGCATTTCGAAAATTTGTATTTAAAAAACTTGTATTTCGTAAAATGGCTTGAATATTTTTTATTTAAAGCCACTTAATTTCTTTAAAAATTAAATAAATAAATAATAATTAATTAAATAAATAAAGTTGCAATTTGCAAAAATTTTTAAGTCACGTATAATTACGTGGGGCGTATATGCAATTGTGTCATTGTTTTGTGGCTTATTTCTACAAGCCATATATCTAATTTATGGCGTTAATAATAATTGTGTTAATATTTTATGACGTAAATATAAAAGCCACCAAAATTTTGGCAAATAAATTAAAACAAAATAAAAAATAAAAAAACATTTTTTTAAAAAATATTAATAATAAAATAAATAAATAAAATAATAAATAAAGAAATAATAAATAATTAATAATTAAATAAATGTTTTATTTTTTTAAATATAAAAAAAAAGAATATATTTTTTTTAAATATAAAAAAAAAGAAAACATTTTTTTTAAACATTCAAAAATAAAATAAAAATAAGTAAACAATTGATTTTTTAAACATTTATTTAATTATTAATTATTTATTATTTCTTTATTTATTATTTTATTTATTTATTTAAAAAAAATGTTTTTTTTTTATTTTTTATTTTGGTTTATTTTATTTTTTAATGCTTAAAAATAAAATGTTTACTTATTTTTATTTTACTTTTTAATGTTTAAAAAATAAAATGTTTACTTATTTTTATTTTACTTTTTTTAATGTTTAAAAAAAAAATATTTTCTTTTTTTTTTATATTTAAAAAAATAAAACATTTATTTAATTATTAATTATTTATTATTTCTTTATTTATTATTTTATTTATTTATTTTATTATTAATTTTTTTTTAAAAAATGTTTTTTTATTTTTTATTTTGTTTTATTTTATTTTTTAATGATTAAAAAAAATATTTACTCTTTTTATTTTATTTTTTATTATAAAGATATTAATAAGAATCCCTAACCTAATTATTATTATTTATTAGAGTGTTGTATTTTGCGATGGTGGTGCATTTCGAAAATTTGTATTTCGAAAACATTTTTAAATAAAATACTGTTAAAATATATATGATTTTGATATTGATATCTTAATTTATTTTTTTATTAATAATTTATACTTTAAAGTTTTATTCAAAAATATAAAATATACATAATTACAATTTAATATATAATAATAAAATAAAAAATTATTCGCTAATTTATGATTAATAATAATAATTAACAGCATATTTCAATTGTTATTTATTAAATATACTAATACGTTATTAAAAGAGAAGAATAAAATTTCAAGAATTAAAAATAAATAAGAAATTTATATTAGAATATTAAAATCGTATAAAAATGGTTAATTTAAGTATCAATTAATATGATTTTAAATTTTTTTAATAATAAATACTTTTAAATTTATAATATTGATTAATTTATAATAAAATTTATTTATTTTTTATTTAATTTTATTTATTTATTATTTATTTTATTTATTAATTTATTTATTATTTATTTATTTTTATTAATTTTTTATTATTAATTTATTTATTATTATTTAATAATTTATTTACTTTATAATTTATTTATTTTATAATTTATTTATTAATTTATTTATTTATTACATTATAATGCGCCATTTTTTCCGAAATGCACTTTTACGAAATACAAGTTTTCGAAATGCACCTCCAGAATGTGGTGCATTTCGCAATCGTGCATTTCGGAATCTGTGGCGCATGAAATTTTATATATTAAATAAATGAATAAATAAATAAATAATAATTAAAAATTATAATTAATAATTACAAATTAAAAAATGAAATAAAATGAAATAAAAATAATTAAAAAAATTATAATAAAATCAAAGAATTGAAAAAAAAAAAATACAAAAGAATACAAAAAAAAATTTAAAAAAGAAAGATTCAAGTTATTCATTAACTTTTACAAACAAACAAAAATCATATTTTTTCAAAGTCTTTTATTTTATTTAATATTTTATAATATTTTTCATTTATATTTAAAATTATTTATATAAAATATTTTAATTTATTTTATTATTAAATTGTAATAATAATAACTAAAATTTTAATAAAATAATAAAAAATAAAAAATATTTATTTAATGATTTTTAAACATAATTGATATTATTATTTTTACTAAATAAGATTGACATTGATATTGATAATATTTTTATACTAAAAAATTTGATATTGATATTAATAATAATATATTTATATTAAAAATTTTGATATTGATATTAATAATATTTTTATACTAAAAATTTTGATATTGATATTAATTATATTTTAATTATAGTTAAATAGATCAGTTTTAGATATAATTTAGCTAAAAACTAGCTAAAATATCTTAAAGTAATTATATTTCCTTATATTGTTACAAGAACAATAATTAAGCATAACATATAATTTAAAAAGGTTAGAAAAATACTAATTTATAATAAAAAATTAGTATTTTTTATTATTTAAATCAATTAAGCAATTATACCATAATTCAACAATATCTATCATATCCATTATAAATATAATCTTTTTCCATATATTTATAATTTTCAATTATATTTTTTATTTCATCAGTTTTTCTAATTATTTTTTGTTTTTTTCTCCAGATTCCATTAATTCTCCTTTCGTAATCATTGTAGGATAAGGATTCTTCTTTTTTTAATATATAAATTAATTTAAAAAATGAAGGTTTTTTTGGAAATAAATTATTTAAGTAATTATTAAAATATTCTGAAGCATTATTTGTTATATGCTCCATATTCTTATAATAATTCCAATAATTAGTATTATATTTATGTAAATAATTATTTTTAAAATATAATAGTTTTATTTATTTAATGATAACAGAACAAGTCCTTTTTTATATACAATTTTTAACAAAATATTATTTAAAAGATTATTTATAAAATAATATTTAATTTTATTTAATTATTTATGTATTTATTTATTTATTTATTTATTATTTATTACAATAATTATTTATTTAATAATTATAATAGTTTCATTTATTTAATGATAACAGAACAAGTCCTTTTTTATAATACAATTTTTAACAAAATATTATTTAAAAGATTATTAATAAAATAATATTTAGATTTTATTTAGTTATTTATATATTTATTTAACAATTATTGAATATATAAATAAATAATAAATATATAAATATATAATAAATAAATAAATAAATAATAATTATTTATTATTTATTTTTCAATTATTTAAAAAAAAACATATAAATATATGATAAATAAATAATTAATTAAATAATAATTAATAAATAAATAATTTTTTTAATATTTTTTTAAACGGTTATTAATAAAAAAATAATTAGTTACTATATTATAATTATAAATGGAGGAAATTGAAAAAATTGAATTTAGTGAAACCAATCGAGGCAAAAAACAACTCATTATTAATAAAAAATATAAATTTAATTTTTCACTAACAAAAAAAGATAATTCAAAAGTATACAGATGCACAGAATACAAGACAGCAAATAAATGTAAATCTTTCATTATTTTAAATGATAAAAATGAAATTTTAAAATATGAAAGTTTCCATAATCATCTTGAAAAAGAATTCAAAAGTATACAGATGCACAGAATACAAGACAGCAAATAAATGTAAATCTTTCATTATTTTAAATGATAAAAATGAAATTTTAAAATATGAAAGTTTCCATAATCATCTTGAAAAAGAATTTGATGCATCTCTGTCACTAATAAAACATAAAATTAAAGAGGAAATCAGAAAAAGCACAATTCCAATGGATTTAAAACCAAGGCGTATATATAACGAAGTTTCTCAAAACATGGGATTCATATGTCCAAAATATGATACAATTAGATCCCAAATACTTAGAAATATAAATAAGCAAATACATACAGATATTACAACATTTGATGAAATTCCAAATGAATCAATATATTATAAAACAGAAAGAGGAGAGGATTTTATGATATTCAAAAATCCTAATATAATAATTTTTCAATCACCTTTTCAAGCAAAATTATTTTCGAAATATTATGAAGATATATTTGCTGATGGTACATTTTATGTAGCGCCTAAGTTTAGCTACCAAGTATTTATAACAAGAACTTATGTTTCGGAATTAAATAAATTTTATACTACTTCAATTTCTATATTAAAAAATAAAAAAGAGGCCACATATGAAACATTATTTAAAGAAATAATAAAAAAAATAAATTTAGGGAAAATAGTATAACTACCCAAATTAATTTACATTGTGATTTTGAAATAGCTATATCCAATGCTGCAAGAAAAATTATTCCTAATTTAAATATCAAATATTTTATTTGGCATTACAAAAAATCTTTAGAGAAATAAAAAAATATATTATGTTTTAATGAAGTAGATAATAATAATGATGTATATGTATAGTATAAAGCTATTTCAAATTTGCCTTTTATAAATCCTGAATATATATTTGATATTTATTTCAAAATCAAAAGTGCATGCAAAAAAAATAACTATAGCAAATTTTTGGAATAGTTATTTTTTGGAATTTTTAGAATATTTTAAAAATAATTATTTACATAAATATAATACTAATAATTGGAATTATTATAAGAATATAGAGCATATAACAAATAATGCTTCAGAATCTTTTAATAATTACTTAAATAATTTATTTTCAAAAAAACCTTCATTTTTTAAATTAATTTATATATTAAAAAAAGAAGAATCCTTATCCTACAATGATTACGAAAGGAGAATTAATGGAATCTGGAGAAAAAAACAAAAAATAATTAGAAAAACTGATGAAATAAAAAATATAATTGAAAATTATAAATATATGGAAAAAGATTATATTTATAATGGATATGATAGAAAAGATATTGTTGAATTATGGTATAATTGCTTAATTGATTTAAATAATAAAAAATACTAATTTTTTATTATAAATTAGTATTTTTCTAACCTTTTTAAATTATATGTTATGCTTAATTATTGTTCT
This sequence comes from Anaeromyces robustus, assembly GCA_002104895.1. Taxonomy (NCBI): domain Eukaryota; kingdom Fungi; phylum Neocallimastigomycota; class Neocallimastigomycetes; order Neocallimastigales; family Neocallimastigaceae; genus Anaeromyces; species Anaeromyces robustus. The sequence goes on from MCFG01000317.1 coordinate 9,066, forward strand.
TGTAACAATATAAAGAAATAAAATTACTTTAAGATTTTTTTTAGCTAGTTTTTAGCTAAATTATATCTAAAACTGATCTATTTAACTATAATTAAAATATTATTAATATCAATATCAAAATTTTTAGTATAAAAATATTATTAATATCAATATCAAAATTTTTAATATAAATATATTATTATTAATATCAATATCAAATTTTTTAGTATAAAAATATTATTAATATCAATATCACAATTTTTAGTATAAAAATATTATCAATATCAATGTCAATCTTATTTAGTAAAAATAAATATCAATTATGTTTAAAAAATCATTAAATTAATATTTTTTATTTTTTATTATTTTATTAAAATTTTAGTTATTATTATTACAATTTAATAATAAAATAAATTAAAATATTTTATATAAATAATTTTAAATATAAATGAAAAATATTATAAAATATTAAATAAAATAAAAGACTTTGAAAAAAATATGATTTTTGTTTGTTTGTAAAAGTTAATGAATAACTTGAATCTTTCTTTTTTAAATTTTTTTTGTATTCTTTTGTATTTTTTTTTCAATTCTTTGATTTTATTATAATTTTTTTAATTATTTTTATTTCATTTTATTTCATTTTTTAATTTGTAATTATTAATTATAATTTTTAATTATTATTTATTTATTTATTCATTTATTTAATATATATAATTTCATGCGCCACAGATTCCGAAATGCACAATTCCGAAATGCACGATTCCGAAATGCACCACATTCAGTTGCATTTCGAAAATTTGTATTTAAAAAACTTGAATTTCGTAAAATGGCTTGAATATTTTTTATTTAAAGCCACTTAATTTCATTAAAAATTAAATAAATAAATAATAATTAATTAAATAAATAAAGTAGCAATTTGCAAAAATTTTTTAGTCACGTATAATTACGTGGGGCGTATATGCAATTGTGTCATTATTTTGTGGCTTATTTCTACAATTTTTTAAAGCCATATATTTAATATATGGCGTTAATAATAATTGTGTTGATATTTTATGACGTAAATATAAAAGCCACCAAAAATTTGGCGAATAAATTAAAACAAAATAAAAAATAAAAAAACATTTTTTTTTAATAAAATTATTAATAAATAAAATAATAAATAAAGAAATAATAAATAATTAATAATTAAATAAATGTTTTATTTTTTAAATATAAAAAAAAAAAAAAGAAAACATTTTTTTTTAAACATTAAAAAATAAAATAAAAATAAGTAAATAATTGATTTTTTTTTTTATATAACTATAATATAATTATCTATCACGTTTTGTTTTATACGCGTCGTGTTTGTTTACATTTCAAAAAAACAATTTTATAAGTCTAATTATTATTTGTAAAATTTGTGAATTCTAAGTTATATTATTTATAGATATACTTTCCAATTGGTGATATAATTTACTTATTATTTTACTAATTAATTTGAAATAAATTTAATTGTTTGTATATGTATTTTGTGTATATAATTATATTATTGATATTTTTCTATAAATTATGTTCTATTTTACTATTTCTATATACTATTTACTATCACTCTAATTATTATATTAATTATGTACATTGCATCAACTTATTTTATACATTATATTATCATATTATATATATTTATATTTTACTCATATTATACTATATATTATTATGCTATATTATATTAATATATCACTATTTATATATGTGTATACTTTAATTTCTATTGTCATAATTTATATTTTATCTACTATATATATATATACTTATATATTTTATATTAATCATTGTCTCATTATATATTTTATATATTTTGTATTTATATATTTTATATATCTATATTATTATTTTATCTTTAATTATTTTAAATTTATATTCCTATATTCATATTTTTATATACTTATATATATTATATTGTATATTATATATTTTAAAATTGTATAATTATTTATATATGTAAATTCATCTACTATTTATCCTATTATTATATATTGTATATGTCTTTTATTATATAATATTTATATATAAAATATATCTATCTATATCTATATATTACTATTACTATTATTGTTATTATCATGTATATATATATATTTTATATTATTAGAATTATTATTATTACTATTTTTATTTTATATTGTGTATAAGTATATATTTTTCATTTATATATTTTATATTAATCTAAATTTATTTCTGAGAAATAAGGAATTACATTCTTTAAATGTATATTCCTATCCGCAACTTCACCTGTTACAGGGTCGCAAACCGTTACTGTATTGAAACTCTTGGAGATAATTTTCAATGGTCCAGTGAAGTATGGGTCCAGTTTCCTGCGGTTGAAAACTTTTACTAAAACTAAGTCGCCAGGATTATAGGAACTTCTCATTCGTTTAATTTGTCTACGTCTATCTTCCCATAATTTGTTAGCTGTGTTGATATTTTTTATTGCTTCGCGTATCCATTTGTCGTGGTCGATAAACTTATGTAACCAATATTCTTCATTTTCTAGATCATTTTTCTTTTCTAGATTTAAGGTAAGTTCGAATGGTTGTAAATCTCTTCTCCTGGTAAGTAGAAATATAAGAAATATAATGTACATAAACATCATGCAGGTCCAGAAAAGCCTTAGTCTTGTCCGCGACAAACTGTGGTCCATTGTCAGTAACCAGCAATTCCGGAACTCCATGTCTAGAGAATATTTTCTTTAGAAATTTTATTACATCATCAGCTTCAATCGACACCAGAGGTTCTGCCTCTACCCATTTGGTAAGATAATCCACTAATACAATGATATATCTATTTTTATTTTTTGTTATAGGTAAGGGTCCTATAATATCTAGACCAACTCTTGAAAAAGGATATTCAGGTGGTGTTGGTCTATCTTCTGTAAATTGATTTGTAGCTTGCGGTTTACAGGTTTGGCATTTATAACAACATTTAATAGATATCTCTTTTCATGTTCTTCCAATAATAATCCCGTTTTAGTCTATGATAGGTTTTGTATACACCTTCGTGGCCTACTTCATGAGTTTCTTGGATAAAGTAAAACTTCTCTTCTATATCCTTAACAATTTTCCTAAGTTTATCGTCTTGTTTATAGTAATCAGTATCATCTATGTGCATTATTCTTTCTTTTATAAATTTTTTCTCTAAAATCATTAAGACTTTTATATTATATTCTTGTTCTTCTTCACTAACAGTATAAATAATACTTATAGTTTCTTTAGGAATTGTCGATAGCCTGGAAAGAGCATCGGCAATTACATTCTTCCTCCCCTCTTCATAAACAACCTCTACCTTTAGAACAGAAAGTTCAGTAACCCTCTTGAGGTGTCTACTATTGGTAGGTTCTCTATTTTTGAATATACCAACCAGCGGCTTATGATCAGTGATAACGGTAGTTATAAAGGAGCTACCAGAAATAAAAGGTTTAAACTTTAGAACACAGTGGAAGACAGCTTTACCTTCCAGGTCAGTAATACTATAATTATTTTCAGAAGTAGATAGAGATCTTCTTTCAAAGAAAATTGGTAACTCTATATTTTCCTTATTATCTTTTTGTAATAGGACACCACCGATGCCATCTCTGGAAGCGTCCGTTCTTATAATGAAAGGTTTCTCATAGTCTGGAGGGGTTAAGATTGGGGCTGAAGCTAGGTAAGATTTCAAATTGTTAAATGCATTTTGTGATTCTTCTTTCCAGGTAAATATAGTATCTTTTTTCAATAAACAATATAAGGGTTTTGCTATCATAGCAAAATCTTTTATAAATTTTCTATAATAACCGACAGCTCCTAAAAATGATTTTAATTGCGTAGTATTTTTAGGGGTAGCCAGCTCAGAATAACTTTTACTTTTTCAGGTACCGGAGAGATTCCACGAGTAGATAGGGTATGCCCAAGTAAGGTAACTTTTTCTTGAAAAAATTTACATTTTTCGAAATTTACTTTTAAATTGTTATCAGATAGAATTTTAAAAACTTTATATAGATGATTAATATGTTGTTCGTATCACACAATGACAAGAGATATTTATTATCTTAATTTAGAATTTAATTCTAAAAGTAATAATAATTTGTCAAGTAAAATGCTTTATTAGAAAAATTAGTTTTATAAGAAAATTTATCAATTATTAAAACACTTTAATTTTTAATTGAAAATTTCTAAAATAAATTTTATTACTTTTAAATAAACAATAATTTGTTTATTCTTTTTAAATTTTATTTTTAATAAAGAATTATTTATTGAACTTAAAAGTTGAATTTTTAATGAAGAAAATATTACAAGTATTTATAATTTTTTATAATATTTAACTATTTAAAAATATTTTATAAACTATTTAACTAAAATAATTTTTACATTTTTAATAATTATAATAATAAACAATTTTAATTATTTTTACAATTAGTTTAAGATTTTAATATAATTCATTCTTAGTTTAAAAATAAATATTAAAACTTGTAAATAAATATTTCTTTTAATATTATAAACAAATAATTTAAAATATATATATTTATTTTTATTTTGAATTATAAAGTTATTTAAATTTAATCTTATTATTATTTTTAATTATTATTTCTATTGTTCTTCAGTGTTTAATTTATTTTTGTTTAATGATAATTTTAATTAGTTATTTTTATAATTAATGAGTTTTAATTTATTTTCTATTAATAATTTTAATTATTATAATTTCATAAGTTATAATTATTAATTTTATTTTTATATCAAATTTATATATTAATTGAATTTTTCAATTTAATCCTGTATCAACAATCAGTAAAATAGTAACCATGGTCCATACTTTTATTTTATTAACAAATTATATTTTTATCTTATATTATTTTTAATATATATTATTATAATTAATATAAATATTAATTTACTGATATTATTGTATTGTTCAATGAAAATGTATAAAAGATTGATGAAATATGTATTCTTACATTCTTTGTAAGATTATTAACCTAATAATAATCTAATAAAATATAATAATAAAATAATTAAATAAAACTAAATAAAGAAATAATATTTATATTAAAACTTATAATAAAAATAAATATATTATGTACACCCTACGTATTAGATTATTGTGTATTCCGACCAAGTTAATCTTTAAACCAAACTAAAACTTTACAGAACGGAACCCAGAGATTTGTAGATAACCAAGAGATGATAAGAATTGAGATAAAGCATTAAAAACCCTTGAAATAATATATAAGATATTATCTACAAAGATATAATAGAATATTAAAATAACAGAGATATAGAGGTGTATATTCAGCGGTAAAGTATCACAAAATAGAGCGAGTTTGAACGAATTTTAACCGACATCGAGCTCTAAAAGGTTCTAAATGGCAGGCACAAGTAATTCTTTGATAGATCGGTTGTTGGTATCCCAGAATGGTTGAATTAGAACTAAAAATTTAAGGAAATTTCAAAGATCGCAGCTGAGTGCATCGGAGGTTAAAACTAATTATCTCAAGAACTAGAGTAGCTAGGAGTATTCCGAAAGATTTAATAAAAAGTAGGTGAATAGTTCTTGATAAAGGAATCATTTATTTGATGAAATTCAAGATATAACTTAATGGATGAGTAAATTTAGAAATTTTTTCTTCAAAGCTTGACGGATGAGTGCCTGTTCAGAAAGTGAATTTAAATTTTCCCAAAATTATGGCACAGAGTAGTATAACCAATATTCGCTAGTAGATTACTTTTCATAGAACCGGAAATATCAATTTTTGCTTCATAATTTGAAATTCTAGTATATAATTTGAATATAAAATAAAAATAAATAATGTTAGTAACTTTGAAACCTCGGAAGTGGAATACTACAACAAGGTAGTGAGTGTTTTCCAACGAGAGTCAACATTGTTGTAACGAATCATGAAAATGAGTAACCTGTCTTAGTGGTTAGTAACTAAGACTATGGTTCGAACTTTTCGAGTTCGAAACCTCTTAATTCCAATTTATTATATTTTTATTACTTTTATTTTTTTACCATAAATTTTACCAAGCAAAATTATTCTGATTGGTTAAATTTTGGTCATTAAAAAATTTTTTAAAAATTTTTTCAAATTTTTTTCTATAAATACGAGTGAATTTCTCTTTAAAAAATTTTTAATTATTCGAGTTTTTATTAATAAAATAAATTATTATTTTAACACTAACTTGTTAAGTCCATGTGTTTTTAATAATAAATTTATAATTAATAAAGAGTTCAAATTTTTATTTTATTTTATTTTATTTTAAAGGGTTAAGGGTTTTGTTTAAAATATTCTTATTGTTAAAGACACATATCTTACAATTGTAATTATTATGAGTTATTCTCACTAGATTGTTGTTTTATTTATTATTAATTACTACAACAACCTAGTGAGAATAACTCATAATCGTTACAATTATTAAGATCATTATTAGAATTTTTAGAAGAGTTTTTATTACTAATATTATTATTAAAATTTTTAGAAAAATTAATACTATTAAAATCATTATTAAAATTATTAGAAAACTCATTACAACCATAATTATTATTAAAAATTTTATTATTAAAAATTAAAGTATACACATATATAAATAGTGATATATTAATATAATATAGCATAATAATATATAGTATAATATGAATAAAATATAAATATATAGAGTAAGATAATATAATGTATAAAATAAGTGATGTAATGTGCATAATTAGTATAATAATTAAAGTGATAAAAATAGTATATAGTAATGGCAAAATAGAACATAATTTATAGAAAATCTCAATAATATAATCATATACACAATATACATATATAAATAATCAAATTTATTTCAAAATAATTAGTAAAATAATAAGTAAATTATATCACCAAATGGAAAATCTATCTATAAATAATATAACTCAGAATTCAAAAATTTTTCAAATAATAATTTGACTTATAAAATTTTTTTTTTTTTGAAATGTAAACAAACAATGACGCGTATGAAACAAAGCGTGATAGATAATTATATTATATAAAAAAAAAAAAAATTATAAAAAATAATATATATATAATATATATAAATAGGAAATACATGGATATAATATTAATAGAAATTTCAATTACAAAAATTATATATATATCTATAACAATAATAATGATATGAACGTATATAGTAGAAAAAAAATAATAACTTACCTGAAAAAAAAAAAAAAAAAAAAAATTTTTTCTTAATTTGGATAATTCAAACTCAACGTTACATAATAATAATGTACAAAAAAAAATTTTTATGTATTAAACTATATATATTAATAATATATATATATAGATTTCAAGGGACGAAGTCTAAGCTAAGCGGGGGCGTTTTGATACGAACCTCATAGAAATATAGCTTTAAAGTAGATTATGATAATTATATAACTGTGTAAATAAATATAAATTTACAATATTAATAATGTAAAAATTGTATTATACACATATAATTAATTATTATAATCAATCTACCAATAGTATTAAAGGAAATTAATATAGAATAAGACTATAAAATAATAAATTTTAATAAATAAAAATAAGTTAGAGAAAAATAATTAAGAAAAACATAGAGAAATAAATATTAAAATAGTTTATAAAATAGTGAATAATTATATAAAATTATAAATATATTAATAAGGTAATTAAGCTAAATATTAGGAATATATTAATAAAAGAATATTTATCTTAGAGAATTACCTTAATAATAATAATAATAATAATAATAATAATTAGAACTTAATATTAAACTTATTATAAGAATATGTTAAATGTGGTCAAGATGTTTAATTAATAACAAAATAACTAATTAAACAAATATATAATTAATAGGCAAATTTTTATTAATACACAATAAATTAATTAATTAATTAATTAAAGAACACTTTTTAAAATAATTAAGTTTTATAATAATATTTTTTATTAATAATTAATTAAGAAAAGTTTAAATAATAATTAGATTAGTAAGTCATTAATTCTAAGTTAGTTAATAATCTTACAAAGATTAAAAGGAATTGTAATTTCAATCCTTATTTATACTTTTTTCTAAATCTAATAATTATTAATACATTTAATTATTATAATCTATTGATAATATATTTATACATGTATAATTTTAAATAAAATATATGAATAAAATAATATTGATAAAAATCTAACTATATAAAACTAATTTAAAACTATATAAACTATTAATAAATTTAATGATAAGAATTATAATCTAAGATTTAGTATACTATTTAATTATTTAATTGTTTAGTATACTATTTAATTATTTATCTATATATTAATTATTTTTATCTTTTGATTTTTATGATCTTTTCTGTATAATTAATTATAAATAAAATGGGATATTTTTAATTATTTAAGATCTTAAGTAAATTTTAAATCTTTTGAGATTTTTAGAATTCTAAGAAATTCTGTAAATTAATATAATAATCAACTATTCTAATTTTTATAAAAATAATTAACAATTATTATAATAAATTATATAAATTATTATTATTATTCTAATTAATATTTTATAATTTATTTGAAGGCGTTTTCTGTATATCTGAATGATTATTATTATTATAAGTTATAATATAATTATTGAAATAAAAAGATTTTATCTATATAAAATTTTATAATTATTTATTTATGGGCCCTTATAAATATTTAATTATATTTTTATATTGTTTAAACTTTTAAAGTCCAATATCTCGCCAACCAGTGGTCCAAATGAGCTGAAATTCAGATATGTTGTAGCTCTTGAGCAGAACTTCCCAATGAGCATAAAATCAAAGCGAAGCGGAGGAAAATCTCAATTATTTGGCAAGTTATCGTTATTTTTCTTCTGATTATTTTTATTAATATCTTAAGGGTTAAATTAAGTTGATTAATATTTATTTAATTTGTCCAAACCCTTTACAATATCAATTTAAATACTTTTTAATATTTGTTTATTTTATTGAAAATCGAATTTTAAATGATTTAGTCAATAACGAAATTTAAATGTAATTGATCTATTAGTGAATTTCAATTTTAAATCCACTAATATTCGCGACACATGCTGGTTCGTCTTCTAAGCAGAATATTTCTCGTACATTGTAACGAATCTCACAATTAGATATATGGTAACCATGGTCTAGTGGTTAGTAACTATGACCATCTGGGTGAACACTCTGGGTTAGACTCACACTTGTTTCAAATTTTATAAAAATTTTATTTTAAATTTATCTATTATAAATTTCTGTATTTTATTCTGTATTTGTTTCTGTATTTTATTTCTGTATTTCTTTATAGAATTACATGGAATAAAATTAGAAACTTTAAGAAAAAATTATATAATATTTCTTTATTTTTCTATGAGATTCATTTTATATCAAAAAATCTTAGTTTCTAGCAATTTTTATTATTTTTTATGAACTTTTATTTTTAAAACTATTTTTCCGTAAAAAGTATAAATAGGAGTAAAATCTTTAGTTGAAATATTTTTCTTTGTGCTTTTATTTTTATAACTTTAATATATATTAGTAATAATTAATTCATAAGTAGTTTGAAATACTACAAAAGATTAGATATTATTAATTTTTAATAATTAATAAAACTATAATTTTAATAAAACAAATTTTAAATAAAAAAAAAAAAAAAATAAAATAAAACTTAAACTATAAAATTATACTAATATATATATCTCGACACCGACCTTTCAGGTTAACAAAGGAAAGGTGTTCTGATATTACAAGGTATAATTAATTTAATTTTATTTTGTTTTCGTGTTCACTTTCAGTTCTGGTGTAATTTGTAATATTGGAACAATCGTTCCGTTACAATAAAAGCACCCAACAAAAGAAACATCGCCTGGAACCTTAGTGTCGAGGATTTGGAATCTGCTACCAATTTTTAGTTTCTACCTTTTCTTGGATTCTACCGCCTTTTAGATCTACCTTTGGATACTACTTCTACTTTTAGTTTATCTTAGAATACTACTTTTCTTAGTTTTAGATACTACTTTCCCTAGTAAAAAAATCTCTTAGTTTTAACTCTTTGGATACTTCTACCCTAGTCTTAGTTATCTACCTTGTATAATTCCTAGTTTATAGTCTTGTATTAGTCTTGTTTACTTATGTTTACCTTTTGTCTAACCTTCTTGTATTGTCTTAGTTTGAGTATCCTTCTTGAATATAAACTTTTCTTGTTAAGTAAAAAATAAAGCACCCAGATTCCACCCGTCCTTAGTTTAACCAAGTCTTTAGAACTACCGCCTAGTTTTCCTCCTTAGTCTTAGCTACTTTATTTTGATTGCCTTTGAATTACTTAGAAACCTTAGTCATAGAAAATTTTGTAACACCCTAGAATAGTTAAAAAATTTTCCTTTTGTAACATTTTGAAAAATTTTCTTTGTACTACCAGAAGATAAAAATAGTGTACCCCATAGTATTTAAAAAAGATTTTGTACTACCTTGCCAGTGATATTTTTGGAAAATTAATAAAATTAAATTAAAAAATTAAATAAATTAAATAAATAAATATTAGTAAATTAAATAAATTAATATAAAAAATTAAGTGAATAAATAAATTATAGAATAGATAAATTAAATTATTTTTCAAAAAATTTTTTAGTCAAAAAAAAAAAAAAAAAAAATTTTTAAATTATTTTAGTTATATAATTTAAAAAAAAATATTTTTAAATAATTAATATAAACTTAATAAAATTCTAATAAGGAGAATCATTCTGAGGATCCTTATCTTTATACTGTCTTTCTTTTCTTTTTATAATTAAATTTCGAGTTTCACATTGGCCCTCGCTGGTAGGCTCAGACGTAAGTCCTACATTCAGCTCGAGTAAGTTGATAAACTGAAAGAACAGCAGTGTGAAATAGAAAAAATTATTAAAAGAAAAACATCCTTGTAAACTTTCGTGTAATTAAATATTTATTAAACTCTTAAGGTAAATTATTTGTAAAATATACTAGGAGCGTTTAGAGCTCATATACAGAGTGAAATAGAAAAAACAGTGTGAAATAGAAAGAATTATTAAAAAGGGCAAAATAATTTTAAAAGTTTTTCTTTTGTGTAACTAAAACCAAATTTTTAAGGTAATTTTAAGAAATATACTAGGAGCGTTTAGAGCTCATATACAGAGTGGTTGGCGTAAGTAACTAGTTTCTAGTAGGTTAAGAAACTATAGTCAATTAGTTACTTAGGTATTGATAAAAGTGGGTAGTGTGAAAAGCACGCTTTCTTGGGGGAAGGAATTGTTGTGTGATAAAAAGCACGCAATATCGGACGTTCAAGTTCAATACCTTCGTAAGCTCTGGCAAATAAGGAACTTCAGTCACCGAAGGCTGGAGGTTGGTTGTGAAGGTGAAGCGACTTTAATTATATAGTTTTAATATTTATTTCGAGGTCTAGTATATACCTCTAGTTAGTAGCTTTAGCCGGTTTAATTTTGAGTTGTAAGGCATTAAAGCGAAATTAAAATTTAAATTTACCTTATTAAACAATTTGAATTCTCGGTCGATATCAAAAAAATCAAAATTTATACTGCCTTATGAATTTCAATATCCTACTTACAATCACAAGAATAATAAGCTTAGAAATAGAACTATTTATAGTGGCAATATTACTCAAAGTACTTCGAATAATAAACAATTTTAATAATAAGAATAAAAATTAAAAAATGGAGGAGGATTCATTCTTAAATGCAAATGTCATGTACAAAGATGGATTCGCTGGAGACCGTCGCTTCTTTAAAGGCTTCCTTGCTAAAATGAACCTTGTATTCATGTTGCAACCAGAAAAATTTTCTGAAGATCCAATTAAGGTTGCATACATCATTTCCAGACTTTACGGTTCTGCTATGAATTGGGCCGCAACTTTAATTGAAAAAGTGGATCCATGTTTAGACGACTATGAAGCATTTATTTCCAAGTTTAAAGCCACCTTTAGAAATTATGATTCAACTTCATAGCAAAGCAAAAGCTCAGAACCATTAAACAGAAACGTCTTGGAGATGTAAGAAGTTACATCCTGGAGTTTTATAAATACGTAGATGACTCTTCTTGGAATGAAGCTGCTAAAATGGATGCTTTTCTCGCAGAATTAAATGATAATATTGCAACTAGAATCTTAGAAATGTTTCCTGGGCCACAATCCTTATTCTCTCTTCAAACCATAGCCTCTCGTATAAATTTAAGACTTTCTACTCATAATCAATATTTTAAATCGAATAATTCAAGTAATCATTCTCCTAGTCGTCATGCTAACTCTTTTCAATTCACTTCGAATAAATCTAATGAAACAATAACTCGTGATGAAAAAGAAAGAAGAAAAGAACATCTTTGTTTCTACTGTGGATCGAAAAACCATCAAGTTAATAATTGCCCTTTAAAGAATAAAGTGAATGAAGATGACAACTAACCCTCTTCCAGTAATGCTTTTATTTCTAATCCAGAATCTAAACCAAAATCAAGACCTAGACTTTCTGATGATCCATCTTTGAATGCTCCTGTTGCTGAATTCAATCTATAAACTCTTCTTGCAATGCTAAATTACTCATTGATTCAGGTTTTCAATTAAATCTTATGGATATTCACTTTGCTAAAGAAAACAACATTCCTTTCGATTCAGTTCTACTTTTCCTGCCGTTTCTGGAGTAGCCAAAAATCAAACAATTTTTGGTTAAACTTTTCCTATCTCGTTGAAATACAAAAATCACCTTTGTAAAACAGAATTTTATATTATGGATCTACCTTCTTATTGTGGTATTCTTGGAATAGATTAGCTCGCAACTCACAATCCTTCTATTAACTTTACAACTAAAGAAATAACTTTTAACTCAAACTATTGTCTTTCAAATTGTTTAATTCTTCCAAACTCATTCGTAGTGAACTCTCAAAATACAAAATCTGATAAATCTGGTAAACCCCTTTCTAAATGTAATAAAAATCTTGAAAATTCCTCTGGCAATAAATCTTCTTGTAATACTTCTTGTTTCCACTCTGAACGTACAAAATCAAGCAATTCTCAACCTTTGAAAAATAATAATAAATCAACTCATGTTTCTAATTCTTGTGTACTTCCTAGTAAAAATTCTTGTAATCCTGTCAATCATAGAAAAAATCTTGATAATCCACCAATAGCTAACAAATATTTTTCGAAAAATATGAAACTTTTACTTGATTATATTCAAAACAAATTAAAACTGACCTTTGAAATTAGTGCCAATCAAGCTGAATTTCGTCGTGGATATTCAACATTTTCATGAAACAACAAAGCATAATAATCCACGACAAATCCATATATTTTTAGATTTAAAAAAAGCTTATGATTCTGTTCCAATGACCGTTTTGTTAGAAAAATTAAAAAGAAGAAATATACCAGAAGGAATCATAGCTTTAATTGCTTCATTATTTACTGAATGTAAAACAAGTGTTTTAGTAAATAATGAATTCACCAAGGAGATAAGTTTAGAGAGAGATTTAATGCAAGGTGCAATTTTATCTCCTTTACTTTTAATATATTTACAGACGATTTGGTTTCTAAATTAACTTTTAAATATGCGAATGATCCACTTCCGCACTGTCTCTTTTATGCAGATGATATTGAACTCAATCACAACAATAAAGCTAAATTACAAGAAATGCTCAATATTTGTTCTAATTGGGCAAAAGAAAATGGAATGAAGTTTAATATTTCCAAATCTGCATATCTTTATGATGAAAAGAAAAAAAATTTAAAATTTCATCTTAAAGTTAATGGAATAGTGGAATATCTTCAAGGTGTGGCTACTTACAAGTATTTAGAATTTGAACATACTTATATAGGAATAGATTTCAAAGGCCACTTAGAAAAGACATCAGAAAATTATTAAATTTTATTGATTTCTTTAAAACATTTATAAAGATACATGACCTTCCTATATTAAATTAACTATAATAAGAACCTTTATTAGGCCATTAATGGAATATTCAGTTGGATTTGCATTTTACTGGCTGATTGATTTAAATGAATGAAATAATGATATGAATTTATTAAGAAAACATTTGAACTTAAAAAAAAATTAAAAAATATTTGTGAAATAATATTTTAGATAATAATATTTCTGTATCAAAATTAAATTATGAAAAATTTAATGATAGAGTAAAATTATTTATAAAGAATAATCCCGGTAAAGAAATTAATGAAAATAATCTAGGGATTAAAGAAAATTCTGTCATTATTAAAAGAAAAAATTTAGTTAAAAAATTGACAGAAAAAAAATTAAAACGGGAGAATTAGAAAAGTTGAAAGAATATTTTTCAGAGTATGATTTTTATACTCTTCTTCCCAATTTAAGTAAAGAGAATAGCTAAGGTATTTATCTTGAAAGTACAGTAGGTCTTAGTAAAAAATCGCAATTGGTTAAAGAGATATGACAATTTAAAGTCATAACTCATTTTCAAGAATTTATGTTTAATTAATACTTATTTTTATTTGAAAATTTAATTTTTTAAATAGTGTTGTTTTATAAAAATTATTTAATTATTGTTGAATAATGTTGAAATATGGAAAGTAATTTCGAAAGTGATTTCGAAATTGTGATCACGTTATTTTACAGAAACAGTCAGAAAATCATTAAGTACTTTAGATACATTTAAATATTATAAAAATATTTGGCCTACCTATATTAAATTACATATTTTTAGAATATATAAGGCCAATAATGGAATATTCAGTTTGTCTTGCTTTCTATTGGATGAATAGTAAGACAAGAAAACAAAAATTTTTATTTTTGTTTATATAATATTTTCTTTTCTTATAATAAAAATATATTTTTGTTTATATAATATTTTCTTTTCTTATATAATAAAAATTTATTTTTGTTTATAATATTTTCTTTTCTTATATAATAAAAATTTATTTTTGTTTATATAATATTTTCTTTTCTTATATAATAAAAATTTATTTTTGTTTATATAATATTTTCTTTTTTTATATAATAAATTCTATTGTAAACAAAAAAAATTTATTTATATATATATAAAGTAAACAAAAAAAAAATTTATTTATTTTATTAATATATAAAAAATATTTTATATATTAAATTAATTTTTTTCTCGAGATGTGTTCAGATGTAAAAATTTGAATACTTACTTTATAGAATAATTTCAAGATGTAAATTAAATAATTTAATTATTTTTTGATTTACTATACATAGACATAGTTAATATACTCAATATTATTCAAATGATAAATTTTGAATATTCAATGTACTATTAATTAGATTAAAAATTTTTATTGTACTACACACATATAGATAATTATACTTTTTTTAGAGTAGCTATATAAACATAGATACTTAATTAATTTAAGAAATTTTTTTAACTATATATATAATGTTTTAATGTAAGTACGTAATATATACAAGTATTATGTCTACTAATACGATTCCCATATATATAAGGGATTCCTTTTTCGGAAGAGAGTTTCCTTTTATGAGAAAAGTAGTACATTATCTGAGTGTAGCATTTCGGCAATATACATGAAATTTTTTGCATTGACAGGTCCTTTACGCCACATTTTATATTGTAAATTTATATAAATATTTTTAACGCCACATTTATATAAAAATTTTTTAAGAGAGTTTATATACTAGTACTTGTATATTAAAACATTTCTTATTTATTTCATAATTTAAAGAATTATAAATATAAATTTTAAATTTCACTTAATATTTTATTTATTTCATAATCATAATTTAAAGAATTATAAATATAAATTTTAAATTTCACTTAATATTTTATTTATTTCATAAGTTAAATAAAAAAAAAAGAAATATTAATAAAAAGAAGATGCCACTAATAAATTGGTTTCATAAATCAATAATAAATAAAATATTGATTTTAATAATATAATAAATTTTTTATTAATTATATTTATAAGCCACAATATAATACATTTAAATAATATGTTATTTAAATGTATTATATTGTGGCTTATAAATTAAATTAATAAAAATTTAGGTTAAATAATAAAATATTATATTATTAAAATCAATATTTTATTTATTATTAATTTAAATGTTAATTATTGATTCAATATTATATTTCATTAACATTAAGTAAAAGTATTGCTAAACATGAAACCAATTTATTAGTGGCATCTTTTTTATTAGTATTTCTTTTTTTTTTATTTAAATTATGAAATAAATAAAATATTAATTTAAGTGAAATTTAAAATTTATATTTATAATTCAAGTATTAAACATATATTTCAATATTTTTAAAAGAATATTATTTATTCAAAGAAAAATTTATATAAATGAACGTTTTATTTTTAAAAAATATAAAGGTTAATTTTTTTATATAATTTTTAATACGCCATTTTATATTTACTTATTTATTATTTATTCATTCATATATATATTACTTGTCATTGAAACAATTCTTAATACGCCATTTTAACGCCACTTTAACGCCACTGGGTGAAATGGAACTTAGTGAAATGGGCCACTCCCAAAAAAATATATATTTAAATATAAGGGTTATATAAATAATATTGATATTATAATCAATATTATATATATAAAGACATTTAATTTTATTTTTAAAGGGTTTATTTTTTATTTATTTTATTTTATTTTATTCAATTTTTATTTTATTTAACATTTCAAAATAATATTAATAAAATAAAATAAAATAAAATAAAAAATTAAATTAATAAGTAAAAATTGGATTAAAAAAATAAATTGATCAATTTAAAATATTTAGTTAAAAGTTCTTATTATAAATGATGGAAAATTTAAAAATAGAATTTAGTGAAACCAATAAAGGAAAAGAACAAGTAGTTATAAATAGGAAATATAAATTTAATTTACGGTACATAAAGAAGGATAATTTAAAAGTATATTATTGTACCGAATATAAAACAGTAAATAAATGTAAATCTTTCATTATTTTAAACAAAAAAAATGAAATAATAGAATATTAAAGTTTACATAGTCATTCAGAGAAAGAATTTGATGTATCAATTTCATTAGTAAAACATAAAATTAAAGATGATATTAGAAAAAGTTCAATCCCTTTTGAAATAAAACCAAAGCGTATTTTTGACGAAATATCAGAAGAAATAGGTTTTATATGTCCTTAATATAATACAGTTAGATCCCAAACAACAAGATATATAAATAAAAAATTGCCTTATAATATAATAACAAATTTTGATGAAATCTCGGATGAATCTGAATATTATAAAACAAAAAGAAATGAAAAATTTATGATATTCAAAAATTCTAATATCATAATTTTTCAATCACCATTTCAAGCAGAAATATTTATTAAATACAATAAAAATATTTTTGCTGATGGAACTTTTTATATCGCACCAATATTTAGTTATCAAGTGTTTATAACAAGAGCATATGTTCCAGAATTAAATAGTTTTTACACTACATCATTTTCGATATTAAATAATAAAAAACAAACGACATATGAAACATTATTTGAAGAAATAAATAAAAATTTAAAAAAATATAACAATAATATTATTATTACTAGTATTTCCATTGTGATTTTGAAAAAGCAATATCTAATGCAATTAAGAAAATCTTTACTAATATAAACATTAGATATTGTGTATGGCATTAAAAGATCACTTGAAATTAATAAAAATAAATTATGTTATAAAGAAATAGAAGATAATAAATATAAATACATGTATTTTAAAGCTATTTTAAACTTTCCATTTATAAATCTGGATTATATTTTTGATATATACAATAAAATTAAAAGGGAATGTCTAAAAAACAATTATAATCAATTCTTATATTTTTTAGAATATTTTAATGATATTTATTTATAGGAATATGATATCAAATATTGGAATTATTATAATGGTATAGAGCATATAGCAAATAATGTTTCAGAGTCATTTAACAAATATTTAAAATTATTATTTCAAAATAAACTAACTTTTTATAAATTAATTCATAAATTAAAAAAAGAAGAATCATTATCTTTTAATGATTACCAAAGAAGAAATGAAGGAATTTTGAGTAAAAAAAGAAAAATATTTAGAAGAACTGATCAAATAAATATATTAATTGGAATGTACAAAGAAGCAGAGTCTAATTTAATTAATAATGAATGTGATAGAAATGAAATCATTGAATTATGGTTTGAATGCTTAAATATTTTAAATTCAAATTTCATTAATCTTATATCAATTTAAGATATAGATATAATATTATTATTAATATTAATATCAATATCAATATAAGATATAGATATAAAATTATTATTAATATCAATATCAATATTAATATAATATATACATATAAAATTATTATTAATATCAATATCAATATCAATAACAATAATAATATCAATATAATTATAAATTTAAATCCTATTAATATCAATATTACATTATTATAAAAATATATTATTTATATTCTTATTTTATTTTAACATTTCAAAATAATGCTAATGAAATAAAATAAAATAAAATAAAATAAAATAAAATAAAATAAAATAAAATAAAATAAAATAAAATAAAATAAAATAAAATAAAATAAAATAAAATAAAATAAAATAAAATAAAATAAAATAAAATAAAATAAAATAAAATAAATAAGAAATGTAATAATATACAAGTACTAGTATTAAACTCTTAAAAAATTTTTTTTATATAAATGTGGCGTTAAAAAAAATTTATATACATTTACAATATGATATATGGCGTAAAGGGCCTGTCAATGCAAAAAATTTCATGTACATTGCCGAAATGCCCTACACCTTTGTAATGCCGATCACGTAATTAACTCTTTTTGTGCAAAACTTTTATATATATATACTAAAGAATAGAGAGAGTAGAAATAAAATACATTAATATAAGGATTTAGTACGTTATACGTAACTTTAAAAACTTTATTTTTAAAGTATGAAATTTTTTAAGTATTTAGTATTTCGGTACTAGATTAAACTTTCTTATACTATCATTTATTGTTTTTCATTTATTTCTTTTAAGCTCTCATGTAAACTTCATTTTCAAAAAAAGAAACGAATAAAAAAAACATTTAAAACCAAACAAAATATATAAAAATAAAATATATTTACCTTAATAGAATAATTGGTAAAAAACAGGCAATATTTCTAAAAAATAAATTTTTTTAATAATAATATTATCTTTTTAATTGATTAAATTAAATGTTTTATAAACTAATTAAATAACTTCAGATGATAGAACCCTTAGCTCTTTTGTTATAATCGTTTTAAAAACGCTAAAATATTCGACTGTTAACATTAATTAAAAATTAATAAAAGGTAGGATGTTATTATTTTCTTTTTTTTTTTTAATTGTACTTTAATTCAATTATTTTTACTTTGATTCTTTCTATTTTTTTTAAACTAATAATTATAGAATTTGTAAGAAAAAAATGTTAATTTTGAAATTTCGAAATTGAGATTGAATTTTCAAATTTAGATTGAATTTTAAATTTGTGATGAAAAAAATTTTTTTTTTAATATAAATCTAAATTGAAATTGAAACTGAATTTGTGATTGGAATTGTAATTTAAATTGTAATTAAAACTAAAAATTAAATTTGAATTTTAACTTTGATTTTAAATTTATATATATATATATAACTTTGTTTTATAAGAACAATAAAATAATATTTATAATATTTTTAATACTATTAAGCGCCAAAAGGTAAAAATATATATTAGTATATGGACTTATCTAGTTTTTCATACAATGTATAATAAAATAATATAAAAATAAAATAATATAAAAATAAAATAATAAAAAAATAAAATAATAAAAAAATAAAATAATAAAAAAATAAAATAATAAAATTATTAAATAAAAATATAAATTTTAGTAAAATACTGTAATTTCTAGTATTCTTATAAAGAATTACCAAATGTTATCTTGGTTATAATTCAAATCTTATGCATTAACTGTGCCGGTTTATTAATAAGTTGTAAGGCAAAACAGTTAAACAAAAGTTGTATATTATTAAGTTGAAGAAATTTATATCTAATTCGTGGTTTTCAGTTTGAGTGGTGCTCTTGTAAAGGAACCCAGTGGATATAATGGTCTAACCTCCAATTAGTAGTTAAAAAATCTGAGGAAAAACCAAATAAAATATCGTTTCCCGAAGAATATGAGTTTAATGGTGAGAAATCTCTACGATTAATAACTAGAAAACAGGAGATTTATCGGTGATTTTTAGCAAGTTACTGTGAAAGATTTCCACATAAAATCTTTTACTTAATTATTTATCTTTGTGTAAAAAATTTTACAGGAACTTTCCTATATTCTAATAATAAAATTCCTATTACTAATTATCATTAATTAAATTATATTATTTAAAAATATTATTAATATCAAATATTTATCAATATCCCTTTTTATTAATATTATCAATACTTTCTATTATTATTATCAACTTTATTATTAATATCTTAATATTATTATAATATTTTATAATCATCAATATTCTTATTAAAAATGAATATTCTATTTCTAATATCTTCTTTTGCATTACTAATAGAAATTATTATTAATTTCTAATTATTATTAATAACTTATTACTAATTGTTGTGATAAGGAAACTGTAATATAATAACTTTCCAAAAAGAACCCCATTTTTTTTAAAATATTAGTAATCAAAATTAAAAAGAAATTAATATATTATCATTATATACCTTAAAGTAAAAATTTTATAATATATTAGATTATAATTATTAAAATTTATATTAATAATTTAAATAATACTTTATATCTTAAAATAGTAAAATTATATTATACAATTAATAAATAATTACTAAACCACAGAATTAAATTCTGTAATTAATTAAAAATTTCCTTAAAATTATATTAATAGTTAAATTAATAATAAATAATTAGTAATAGATTAATATATAATTTTATTTATAATAAATTAAATAATAATTATATTAACAATTTAAAATCAATATAAAAATATAATTTTATTCATTCAAATAAATGGTTTTACCATTTCTACACTACTATAAAGAAAATTATAAATAGTAACGAATATTTTTAAAAAAACAATGTTTTTAATAATAATTATTCAATTTTTGAATATTTATATTTAATATTAAATTATTAATAATTTTAGTAATAGTGTTTTATTATTATTTTATAATTAATACTTAATAAATAAAGCTTTATAATAAAACACAATTTATATATCTTTTTTTTCTTTTTAATTTTTATTATTAAATATTTGTGTGAATAATTTTAACTAAATTCCTCGAACCAGAACATAAAAATTGGTGGAGATATCGGGGAATATAAAAAAAAAAAGATAAATTATTACATAAATATTAATAATAATTTTTCTTAGAAAACAAATTTTCTTTTTTATATTTTCTTGCTAGTTATCATTAATTAGCAATCACTAATATTACATTACTTTTAACTTTATTCATAGATTTCTGGATTAAGTTTATCCTACAAAGGAGTAGGTTCTGAACTACTATATTTTAAATTGAATATAGTAATAGTGGCACACGCGTGGACAAGACGCCCTTGAAGAGGCAAGCTGCACGTTAGACAGTGTGTATCAGATTGATTGAATTAGAGTGAAAATAATTTAATATTAATGAAAAACTAATTAATAATAATTAATAAGAAAATTTCTATAAAAAAAAATTTTTTTATGTTCTGGTTCGAGGAATTTAGTCAAAATTATTCACACAAATATTTAATAATAAAAATTAAAAAGAAAAAAAAGTATATTAAATTATGTTTTATTATAAAACTTTATTAAGTATTAATTATAAAATAATACTAAAACACTATTACTAAAATTATTAATAATTTAATATTAAATATAAATATTCAATATTTCAATAAAATAAATAAATTATAATTTTTTTACATATTAAAGATTTTTTTCATCCATATCATTTTTAATGGTCTTATGATCAATTGAGAGTTCTATTCAACAGCTACAATATATTTTTAATTTCACCTCATTTGAACTGCTAGTTCACAAGATATTGGATTTTAAAGAATTTTAATATATAAATTATAATTTAATTATTTAGAATGGCTTCTATATATAGAGCTAAAATAATATTTGTTATATTTATATTTATTATATTTAACATAATATTTATAAAATTTTTATTTCAATTATTATATAATTATCATAATAATATAGAATTAAAAATCAATAATATTTCTAAATATTATTTAAAATAATTATAATAGATTTAGATAAGTTATTTTAATAGTTATTAATTAATTAATTTTTATATTATAATTTGTAAATTCGAATATAGATAAAATAGCTATTTTAAGTATTTAAGATTCTCAATTTCTTATAATCTTTGTAAGATTATTAACTTAATACTTGATAACTTATTAACTTAATAATTATAGTTTAATAACTTTTTAATTTAATTATCAATCATAGTAATGATAATTATTCTTAGTATCCATATTAATTTAATATTGATAATTGAAGTGTACTCTTTTTATCAATTTTGAATTAAACTGGTTCTATCAGCATAAACGAGCCTTGTTAACCATCAACAGGGATAGTAAGGGTGATATTAGGATCCTGAAGCTTGTGATGGAACTTAGATCAAGTGAATAGAGAACATATATTACCGGATGAAAGACCCTGGTTAACAGTTTATTATATAGAACCTGGTCGGTAATTCAAATTGGTAACAATATTAAATTTATTGCTATAATCTAATAATTATTAAATCTCATTAACATTATATATGAAAAGTTCACGTTACAATTTAATTATAAGAAAATTCTTTTAATTAATTCCTAAATAATTAATCCTATAAAAAGAATCTAATACGCTTTAAATAAACTAAAGGAGAATCAAATAAAGAAATTTTAACCTAAAACAAGTAGTTAGTATCAGAAATCTTAAATTATTACACTTAGGTGATATATTTAGGGGCCATCGAAACACTAGTTTATATCCTTCTTAAATTATAATTATCAAGGTATATTTAGGGGTTATCGAGACACTAGTTTATATCCAGACACTTATTTCAGATATATTTAGGGCCTTTTCACGACACTAGTTTATATCTCAATTAATAAATTTCTATAGTACATTTATAATTCTAAAACTTTTAAACTTTCAAAATATTGTTAAATTCTATTTTGCTACTTTTTATACTAGCTAATATGTCTTCAGGAAATTCAATTCCTTCTATTCCTAGCTCCCTGGCTATTAACAATAACAACCATCGAATCAACTTCAGTTAATTAAAAAAGGAATTAAAAGATATTGAAAAACTCAGTAAGGACAACTTTGATATTAAATTATGGGCTTCCGAATTAAGATTATGGATTAAGTATCAGAAACTATATTTACTCCCTGTTATTCTTACCTCTATTGGAGAAACAAGAGAAGTTATACAAGATATGGAAAATGATAATGACTCCAGCGATGACGAAGAGGAGGAAGATAGTAATCAAATTAACACCAATGGTTTCCCAATTTTGGATCAAATTATTAAAGCCCTAGAAACTTTTTATGGAATCAAGGAGGATCAAAACATCTTATTTAGAGAACTTCGTGCACTTAAAATCAAAAAGAATGAGAAGGATTTCAACATTCGCTATAGACCATTATACCACAAGCTTGATAAGAAAAGGAAAAGAAAAATTAGTGTTCTTGACTATGCTGAACAAAATTAATTAATTAGGATAATTTTACAACCAAAAATAATTAGTTTTATAATAATGATGTAATTAAATTAAATTTAACTACTAATAATTAGTCAAATTATATTCAAGTATATTAAAATAATTAAACCATAAAATAATAATTTTTTTATAAAGAGTGTTAGTTTTCTCTAAAGAAATTAATTTTTTAAAATTTAATTTCTTTAGAGAAAACTAATTTTTATTAAATATTGTATAAATATTTAATAATAACTTTATAATTAGTTAGTTGATTATAACTAAGTAAGTTATTGGTTATTATTAATATTTTTAGTATAGACTTACGCAATAGTGCACCCTTAAGACCTCTGAAAATTATAACAACAGAGATTCAGTAGTCATAACAATTTTAGTTGAAGAATTATCTAAATGGTTTTTATCAGTAGCAATATTACTAGTAATAACGCTAGTATTAAATGCTCCTATTAATAAAGTTGGTTTGAAAGGATATTTGTTATTTTCTTGTAATAAATAAGGGTTGTTTCCATTTAACCAATCTTTATGGTTTTGGTATGTGTGTTGTTCAGCACCTAAAATAGGATAGTACATATCAGTAGTAGTCATAGGTCCATGTCATTCAACAATATCACCACAATTTACCAAAGATTTTTAGAAGTTTTTAGTCAAATAGATTTACTTTGTTTCCAATTTTGGAAAGCGTTTAACTGGGTTTTACTTACACCATCTTGTTCATCAATTTTATCAAAATTAACTCCAACACCAATAACAGTACTAGTAAAAGTAGGAGCAGTATTATTATTAGCATTTGTAATAGGAATAAAAGTACCTCTTGTTAAACCAGTTTTATCCCAAGCGGTATGTATTAATAAAAATTACAATAATATTAAATAATAATATATTATACTTGTAGATTCTACTCCTTTTAATCTTCTAAATGTCATAACAACTTTAAATTCTGCTGTCATTAAATTTTTGTTGTTGATGGTAAAATTTGAAGATATTTTGCTGATTTTATCGAATTATCGATACTTGGTAGTAAACGCACCAATTAACAATGTTTTTTTTTATAATATTATATTAATAATTATTCTATAATACAATAAAAAAAAATATTTAATATCATCGTAACCATATTATAATGACACATATAATGACACAAATCGCTTTTTTTTATTTAGATAGTTTATGAATAAATTGAAAATAAATATATATAAAAAATTAATATAATTTATATAATTTTTTTAAAATAATACTTTTATATTAATAATAATACTAAAAAATAAAAATTAAATAAAAATATTTATTTTATATTCTTTATATGTTTGTGTTTTTTCATTATTGTGATCACAAATTTTCATCATATCTATTATATATATTAGTAAAAAATTAAAAATTTTAAAAAATTATATATCTAATAATAATAAATTTTTATATATATCTAAATAAATAAATAAATAAATAAATATATATTTAAGTTAACTTATTATTACTTATATATATAAAATTAATAAAAATATATATTATAAAAATTATAAATAAAATTTTCATTATTCATTAAATTTCTTATATATATTAACTTTTACTTTAATATATATATTAAAGTAAAAGTTAAAAAATAATATATATAGAAAATTATATAAAGTTATTTTATATTCATTTATTTATAACAATAAATAAATAAACAAATAAAAAATATATAATAATTTATAAAGCTTGTTAAAAATATAAATTATATAAATATAAATAAAAAATATTATTTAGCAATATTTTTAAATATTATTAAGATAATAAAATAATTTATATTGTATATATATTAATAAAAAAATTATAAAGTTATATAGAATATGAAAAATAATTATTTTTTAAATAATTTTATATATTATTATTAATATAAATTCTTATTATTAATTATGAATTACAAATAATTACTTATTTAACATAATAATAATTAATTATTTAATTGGTAAATCTATTTTTTTTTAAATGTTAATAAAAATAGTTTAAATTATGTTTCAAAATTATTTTTAAATAAAGAAAAAGTAAAAGTTTTATTATGAGAATATTAATCTATATTTATTCTACCTGGAATTAAAAGTTCAAAGGTTGAAAATAAAAATCTTCAAATAAAAGATTTATCAAATTATTTAGGTATAAATATTTTAAGATAATATCCAATTCTTGATATATATTAAAAATTAAAAATATATTATATCCTATAATAATAGCAGAATTTAATTTTTTTATTAAATCAAAAAATCCTTTTAACATATTTATTTCATTATTAAAATGCAAAAATTTATATTCTGTATTTTCTATAATTATAGATTTATTTCCATAATTATATAAAATATATTTTTTTATTAAATCATAATAATATGTAACACTTATAATAGATATTTTATAATTAATAATATACATGTTAAGATATACCACTGTATCATAATATAAACATTCAAAATCAAAAGATAAAGTTTTTGGAAATAAAATTTTATTAGACTCTATGACTAATAAAGCTTTTATAGTTCAAAATATTATTAGAATTATGAAATTTATTTCATTTGTAAATTTTAAATCCTTAGAATATTTAATAATTATTTTATATTTTTGTATTATTTATAGGTTTTATATTTTTTACAGAACTTGTATAGAACTTGTAATTTGTAAATGATTGATCATATGATTTATTATAATTAATTTTAATCCAACGTAAGGTAAAGAGTATAATAAAAATAAACAATAGATTGATTAACAAAGTTATTATTAAATAAGTTATA
The DNA here is from genome assembly GCA_002104895.1 of Anaeromyces robustus. Taxonomy (NCBI): domain Eukaryota; kingdom Fungi; phylum Neocallimastigomycota; class Neocallimastigomycetes; order Neocallimastigales; family Neocallimastigaceae; genus Anaeromyces; species Anaeromyces robustus. Next base: position 35,489 of record MCFG01000317.1, read on the forward strand.
ATTCATTATTTCATTATAATGTTTATACAAATTTTGATTTCCTTTATCTTATTTACTTAAAATATATTTTTTTTCTTTAATATATTTAAAATCTTAATGGAAAATTTAAGAATATAAATATATGAAATAAAATCTTTAATTGTAAATATTATATGTTGATTATTTTCAGAATATCCAAACCAGTAAATAATAATTTCTTGTATCATCGTTTAATTCCCAATAAATTATAAAAAATTTCATAATTTATTTTTTTATATTATATAATATATTTATCAATTATTATTAAATGTTAAATTTTATTTATTATATTAAATTTATAATATATATTTAATTTATAAATATTTTTGTTAATTATATTTATTTTACATTTTATGTATTATATTTTACTTTAATGTAATTTATATTTTATATACAATTTTAAATTAGATATTTTACTTAAAAATCATATAATTAGATATTTAATTATATAATTGAAACATAATATATAATATATAAATATTATCATCTAATATTTTATATTTTATTACTATTATTTAAAACAAACACTACATCAATAATCAAAAACAATACGGATTTTACGGTCAGTTTATACTAGTAATTATTTAAATTACATTAACGATATGTTTACAGTATACCATGCAAATAATTAATGCTATTAAATTTAGAGTATATAATACCTATATATATAATAATTAATATAATATTTATTAATCCATATACATCAAATAATGTTACTAAATGTATTAAAACTCCTGAAAAGTCGGCTATTATATGGATCCATCAATAGATAGCTTTAGTAATTATTATTATTTTAATAAAACTGAGGTTAAGCAACTTAATAAAATAAAAAATAAATCTAAAGTTACTAGAAACATTAATAATGAAATAAGAAAAATTAATAAATTAATATCTTCAGATTTATCTTTTCATAAATAATAATTAAAAATAATAAAAAAAATTAAACAAAAATTTTACAAAATTACCAAATTAAGTCTGTTTTACAAGTAATAATTACATACGAAACTTTTCGAATAAATATTCTGAACGAACATCTCCTATTGCCTTAGTACAAAAGTTGACAATGTATATTGCTTACAAAATTAATGGTGTTTTACTTAATGAATTTTTGATGGATAGTACCAAAAATTTACATTTTAAAATTATTGAAGAAAATTTTAGTTCACATTAAATAAATTTTAGAAATTTACAAAGAATATAAAATTTATAATTTTAATACATATTTATTATATTTAAAACATTAAAAATAGATTAATTTCATAAAATATATAATACAGAAGTTAAATGTATTTTTGTATAAAAATATATTTTTATATTAATTATTTTTGATAGGTTATTTAATAATCTTTTCACTTTTAATTATTTAATATTTTATTTAACTTAAATATTCTTTATATGATTTGAATAAAGTAAAATAAAAAAATATTAATTATTATTCAAATCATATAAAGAATATTTATGTAGGAGAGAAAAAATAATGGAAAAGGAGAAAAGAATTATTTAATTATTGTATTTTATTTATTAAGACAATAATAATAAAAATATTAACCAATTTTTATAAGAATATTGAATATATTTTATTTTTAAAGCTAATTATAATAGAGAAATATATTGATAATAAATTTAAAAAATTTAATATAGAAGTAAGGAATTTTTTTAAAAATAGATCTTAGGATTATAATATTTATTAATTTTTCTACAATTATTAAAAAATTTTTTATTTTCGCTTTATAAATATTGTATATATTATTAGTTCAATTATTTTCTTTGTAACTTCTTATTTATATTTTTATAATTGATAATTATTTATTTACTTATTGTATTTAAATAGTTGTTTATTAATGATTTTATAAGAATTTACATATATAGATATAGAATTACGTATTGTAATATGTAATATATTTCAGATCATTAATTATCTGGAACCTAAACCTTCATAAATTGAATTAGCTTGAATTTTTAAATCATACTGTCTTTTATCATAAATAATATTATTAAGTAAATTTTTATATTTAATACGATCATCAAATAAATATTTAAATATTATAGGTAATATACCTTTATATTTTATAGTATAAATAATTTTATATTATCTAAAAGTATGAAAAATTATTATTATCTTCTTCATAGTGATCCTCAATAATACAATTAATTTTAATAATTCCTTTAAAAATAATTCCTTTAAATTAGTATAACAAATAATATGAATTACAGATGGATATAAACTTGTAAAATCTAAAATTATACATAATTATATATAATATAATCCAGGATTTTGATTTAAAATTAAGCACCATAATTTGTAATACTAATTTTTATCTTAATTTGTTATAATATTATTTTTATAACAATAATAAAATAATAAATTTTTATATTTAGTACTCTAACCAGTATCAAAAATATTTGAAATGTTAATATGAAATATATTTGATATTTTATTTAAATCCATAAATATAAAAATTTAAGATTTATGTTTTATAATTGAAATATATATACTGAATTTTTTTTCAAGATGATTATGTGAACTTTTATAATTTATTTAAAATAATGAGATTTTCATTTATTTAATGTTAGATATTCAATTATTGATTATTTATTATTATAAAAATAATATAATAAAATTATTATTATAATTTTTTAATTAAATAGATTTTAGATAATTTATTATATTAGTTAATAGCTTGATAAACTTACAAAAATATAAAAATTTAAAATTTAATTTCTATCTATCCTAATTGTAATTGTACATAACTTTTTATATATTTCATATATAATTTGTATTTCAGAATAAATCTCAAGTAGAATACTATCATTAATACAATAATCAGTAATAATTTTTAAAGATTCAAGATTTATCTTGATGTATTAAATTAAGCGTTTCAGTATTAGGGAATTAATAATGATTTTATTAATTATTTGGAGTTGTATTCAAAAGTAAAAATAGTGTAAAATAAATATATATAAAAATTTAGAAAAACAAATTTATAAAAAACAAAATATATATATAAGAAATATATATGTAAAATCAGAAAAATTTTTCATGTGAAATTGTCCAAAGAGTAGTACAACAAAATTTTTTAATAAATTAATCAAAAAATTTCATTGTGAAACTAAAACTGTTTCACAATAAAATAATATGAAAATAATATCAAAGATTTAGTTATGTAACTCTAAGAAAAGTAACACAGTAAAAATTTTTAATAAATTGAGTTGGATAATATAATAATAAAACTATATACTAAAGAAAATAATGCATAATGTATACAATCAATAGAAATACTTGAGTTAAAATATTAATACATATATAATAATTAATACAATAAGAAATAAAAATACATTAATAAAATAAGGTTTTTAAAGTTACGTAAAACGTACTAAAATCTTTACATTAATGTATTTTAATATTCTAAACTAAAGTTTTGTGAAAATTTTTCTAATTACGTGGTCTTAAGTTTTATATGTACTACAAATATTTGTAGAATATATTTAAATAAAATTTTAATATTAATAATACCTTTTTTAAAGTTATTTATTGATATAGTAATTTTTGTTTAATTAGATATGATTATATTATTGATGAAAAACTATTGATGAATCTATTGAATTGCTAATTATATTACATCTTTATTACCAAAAAGTATATATTTAATAATATGAAAATACCTTTATTAAAAATTAATTTTATTGACCATAAAAAAATATTTTGGAATAAAAATTAATTTATATACTAGATGTATGGATTTAATAAAAAGTAATATTTTTAATTATATTAAAAATATTTAAAAATGTTTTAAATTATAGATATTGAACTAAAGTTAGTAAATTATTAAGTTATAAATATATACTATAGAAATATAATTCTAATAATAAAAATTTAAAGATAGACTATAAATATTAACTTTTTTTAATAAATCTTTAAATGCTTTAAAAAATATAAATACATTACATAGTATTATAAAAATATATTATATATATATTATATGATTCATTTTTAAAAAAAATATATTTTAAAAATTTATATATAGAGACTGATTAATTTTTATTTAATGCAATTAATTTAAATTTAATATATAAAATAATTTTAATTATATAAAATAAAGAATATATTACTAAGACTTTTTGTTATATAATAATAATATAATTTTTAGCTTGTTTAATCATATTAGTTTATCATCAAATGATAAACTAATATATCTTATGGACATTTAAAATCTAATATACCTTTAATTCAAGCTTATTCCTATAAATAATTTAATTATTTTTTAATATAAATTATTAATATATTAGTATAGATTTATTATTAAATTACATGTATTATTATAAAGATTGTATAAATAATAATTATTATTCATAAATAAATAATGATTTAAATATTCTTATATTTTAAACTAGTTAATATTTTCTGAATACTAATAATATATATAAATTTTGGATATATAATTTAAATATTTTTTATGATAATTAAGATCAAAAAAAATTAAACTATTATTATTTAAATAATTTAATTATATTATATATATAAGATTAAATATAAATAATTGAAAAATAAATTCAAAATATAGATTTATAAAATTTTCATTAAATTTTACATGTATTTATAATATAAAATTTTTATATACATTAGTTATATAATATAAAAATGATTTAATAATATAGATAATATAATTAAATAATCTTAGATTTAAATAACTATAGTTTAAATATTTTTTTATATTTATAAAATATATAAATTGACTTTTTAATACTTATCAATATTGTTAATTTTATTAGATCTTTAATTTTAAGAATAAACAATTACATTACTTATAGATGCTTTATTTCTATTTCTTTTTCTTTGTTGAATAGTATTTGATATTAATTTTTCTTCTTCCATTTTTTTTTACCTTTTCTTTTTTTAAAAGATATTATTTAATTGTTATCATCATTTATTGTTACACTATTTCTTTTAGTTGATTAAAAAAGTAGATTTAAGCAAAGTAAATCAGCAATTTTTTATATTATTATTATTAATTTTTTCAGGTTGACTAAAACATTTTGTTTTTGTTAATTTATTATAACAATTTCTTTCTTTTTGTTTAATTATTTTAGATAACACAATGAAAAACTTAATTCATTGTGTTTTATCTTAAATAATTAAAATTTTTATATTTATTTTTAGTAATAAAGTAAAATTGCTTTATTTTTGAAAAAATAAAAAGATATCATGTTCCAATAAGTAATTATTGCCTTTATTTAAAAATATAAAAATATATAGTGATTTACTTTACAACAGAAAGTAATTTTATCACTGATACTTTTTAATTTAATTATAATTATAATTCCATAATTTAAAGGTATATATATATTATTTCTTAAAATATTATCAGTTTTTCTTCATATTTATTAAATAATATTAACACTTAATTTAAGGATAAAACAGTCATTTTTTATTTTAATTATTTAATTACTTTTAATTTTTATAGGAAATTACATATATTTATACTTTTTATATATTTAAACTATTTTTTTAATTGAAAAATTAGTCAATTTTGACCTTGTCTGTAGAAAACAAGAAGTTAGTACTGACTGGCCATATCCACGTTGTAAACAATTGAACAAACTTGGTGCTACTAAATGTTCATCATGTTGTGAAGATCCAATTATTTATTAATATAATACATATTTTATAAAATAAATAAGTTTTTATAAATATTAAAGTTTAAAATTTAAAGTTTAAAGTATATCAACAAACAATAATAATTATTAAAGGATTATTAGTTAATAATCTTAACAAAGATTTTTAAGAATCGATTCTAAGTAAAAGTATTTATACATTTTTATAAAAGTATAATTACATGATTTTTATATTTCAAAACATATGATTTTTAGTTCAAATAATTTTAAATTCATTACTCGTGACATATGAATAAATTACTATTAAATAAACATGAATAAATGAATGAAATAATGAGATGAGTAATATTTATATTGATAAATAAGTATATTATTTTAATTAGTATATTAAAATAATTAGTTTTTTTTTATTATTTAATTCAATATTATATAATAAGTCATAATATTTTTTATTACTAAATACTATACTTAGTTATAATACTTAATAAACAAATCAATAATTTATTATATAAATGATGAAATTTCGCATTTTTATAAATAATTATATAAAAATAATAAACAAAATAATAAATATTAAAATTAAAAATAAAAAACATTTTATTTATTTTATTATTTATATTTATTATTGAAATATTCAGAAGTAATGTTTTTTAAATAAAATGAAAAAATACTTTAAAAAAATTTAAAATAATAATTGTTATTTATAAAGTATAATTATAAATAAATCATGTATTTTACATGATTTTTATATTTCAAAACATATGATTTTTCAAATAATTATTCTAAACTATTCTAATATTATTCTAACTATTATCTTTAATATTTTAATATTAAAAAATTAAATATTATTCTATAACTAAGTAATGAGTAATGATAAATGAATTTTTAAGATTTTCGTATTGTTTATTTTCTAAAATAATTATTTTAAAATATAATAGTAAATAAATATTTTAATAATTATAATTTATATTTTAATTTTAATATTTAATTAAATTTATACGGAAAATTTCTAATTTTATTTTACTGAAAATTTTTTCCAAAATTATTTTATAGTGTACATCTTTAAATGTAAATATCTCCTGATCTAGTAGAGATATCGAAATTCTTGCACGACTAAATTTTTCGGAGCGCAACCTTTCGGTTGCACATATTTTCAAGCAATATATTTTAAAGTAAAAATCTTTAAATTGTCATATCTTTTAACCAATTACGATTTTTGTTTAAGATTTTTGATATGACAATTTAAATTCATAACTCATTTTCAAGATTTTATATTTGATTATTAGTTATTTTAATTAATCACACGAAGCGTGAAAATAATAGTATTGTTCTATAAAAAATATTTTTTTAATTATTGTTGAAAAAATATAAAAATTAATTTAGTAATTAATTTGGAAATTATTTTTACAGAATATTTTATATAAAATAAATAATAATAAATTTTATTAAAATTAATAAACAAACTAGCTTATTTATTATTCTAAATACTTCTTTTATAAATAATTTAATTATTTTCTATATTCTAAATAATTCTTTTATAAATATTTTATATTTATATTATATTATTCTATTTGTTTATTTTATTAATTATTTTATTATAAATATTCTTTTATTTCTTTCATTGTAAATAGTTTAATTTTCAAGAAAAATATAAATATCTGTAAATATTTCATGTAATTTATTCTTTACTTAATTATAATATAGAATTCTATATTATTATAAGTCATAATAAACAAATAAAATATAGTTTAGTTTGAATGTTATTATAATTTTTATTAATTGAATTACTAAAATAAACCAATTTAATAATTCGACTAATAAAAATTATAATAATATTCAAAGATTGATAATAATAATCATTAGAATAGTTATAATTTTAATTTTAATCAACTTTACACAAAAATTTGTTTTATTATTAAAATGTTTAATTAATTTTATTTATTTAAAATAAAACATTCTAATAATAAAACAAATTTTTGTGTAAAGAATAATTTAAACAATTATTCAAATTGGATATAAATATAATTACTTTTCTTAGAAATAAGAAATTATAATATGTTTCCGTTCGTTGATAAAAAATGAAATTTATAAAAATGTAATTAATATTATATGAATTTTATAAATATTAGTGGATTTAAATTTGAAATTCATTAATAGAAATTAATGAATTTCAATTGCAATTAAATTTCATTATTGATTATTTAATCAATAAAGAAATTTATTTCGATTTTCAATAAAATAAACAAATATTAAAAAGTATTTAAATTATGAAGGTAAAGGGTTTAGATAAATTAAATAAATATGAATGTGACCCATTTCGCCAAATTAAAATACAAAAATTTACACTTTTTAAAAAATACGCCATATTAAAAATGTAATTATTTTATTTTAATAAATAAATAATAAATAATAAATAATAAATAATAAATAATAAATAAATAATAATAAATAATAAATAAATAATAATAAATAATAATAATAATAATAATAATAAATAATAAATAATAAATAAAAAAATAACTAATAAATAAATAAATAAATAATAATAATAATAATAAATAAATAAAATAAAAAAATAAATAAAATAATGTATACATAGTTTTATTTAGCCACAAAAAAAAGTGACTTGGCGAAATGGGACACCCCCAATAAATATAATTCAACTTAATTTAACCCTTAATAAATTAGTAAAAATAATATGAAAAAAATAACGATAACTCGCCAAATATTGAATATTTCCCCTCACTTCTATTTGATTTTATTATCATTAGGAAGCTCTGCACGAGAGCTATAACATATCTGAATTTCAGCCTATTTGGACCATTAATTGACGAGATATTGGACTTTAAAGAATTTTAAATATAAAAATGCAATTAAAATATCTAGAAAGGGTTTTAAATAGAAAATTGTAATTTTATATAGATAAAATCTTTAATCCAATAATTATATTAGAACTCATAATAATTCCGAGTTTACAGAAAAACGCCATTTTAATATTTTTAGAATAAATAATTAAAAAGTTAAATAGCTAGAATAGTTAAAATTTAAAATCTTAGATTATAATTCTTATAATTAAATTTATTAATAGTTTTATATTAGTTTTATATTATTAGATTTTTATCAATATTAATTTATTTAAAATTATACTATAAATATATTAGAAATAGATTATAATAATTAAATGTATTAATAATTAATAGTTTTAGAAAAAGTATAAATAGTAATTGAATTTTCAAAATTCTTATAATCTTTATAAGATTATTAACTAAACTAAAAAATTAATGACTTAATAATCTAATTACTTATTTAAATTTTTCTTAATTATATTAATTATTAATAAAAAATATTTAAGTAATATTTATTTAAATTTTTAATTATATTAATTATTAATAAAAAATATTTAACTTAATTCTTTTAAAAAGTGTGTTACGTTTATTAAATTCTTGTGTAATAAAAATTTGACTATAAATATATATTTTTTTTTATTCGTTATTTAGTTATTAATTAAACATCTTGAACCTGACCATTATTAAACCAAAACCGCCCAACTTAACATTTTAAAAATAATATAAAATTGTTTAAAATAAAATTTATAAAATATTTATTTAAAATAGTATAAAATATTAACAATTAAATTAGAATTAAAAATATATACAAAACTATTTATTTTAACTATTTAATAAATTAATATTTTATTTATAAACAAAACTTTAAAATAAGAAAATAATATTTTTAAAAACTGTTACTAATTATTAATTATTACTATTATTCTAATTTTTTATGGATAATTTTAATTAACTATATAAAATTAGAGATTTTAATGAATAATATAGTAATAAATTTTATGTTTTTAATAACTAGATTTTAATATTTAAAACATAAACGAGATGTATTAATTAATTTATAATTTTAATAAAAACAGATTTAAACTCTAAAATATTGAATAAAAATGACTTTATTTTAAATTATATAATTAAATATGATTTATACAATCATATCTTTTGAACAATGAAGTTGTCACTTTCTATTTTATAGAATTAGATAATTTCAACATTATTTCAAACGGGCGGATGTGGATTACTTCCTATGGTTATACAATAAACTACTATTGACATAGACTGTGGATAATCTTCTAGCCTTTTTATATACTATGTTGCTAATCTTTAGGCCTGAGAAACGTATAAGGAATCCTTATATAACTCTCTCGTTCCCAAAGGCAAACTCACATATTCTTTTAACAGCATAACAAAATTGCAATGCAATAAAATAACATATAACAAATGTTATTATAAAACTATATAATAAAAGTAGATTAAATGTGAAATATACTTAATATTCCCAACTGATTAATCAAATATATAGTTACATTAGATGTGAAGTTATATTTACTCCCAACAGCTAGTCAATGACTATATAATTATATAAAATAATAAATATTTAATAATTTAATTATTACAAATTATAAAAAATTGAAAACTAAATATATTACACCATTTATTAAAATATATATTAAAATATATTGTTAAAAGAATATTTCTTTCGCTTCCTTTTTTAAATTTCTTTCGAGTTTCACATTGGCCCTCGCTGGTAGGCTCAGACGAAAGTCCTAAATTCAGCTCGAGTAAGTTGCTAAACTGAAAGAACAGTGTGAAATAGAAAGAATTATTAAAAAGGGCAAAATAATTTTAAAAGTTTTTCTTTTGTGTAACTAAAACCAAATTTTTAAGGTAATTTTAAAAAATATACTAGGAGCGTTTAGAGCTCATATACAGAGTGGTTGGCGTAAGTAACTAGTTTCTAGTATGTTAAGAAACTATAGTCAATTAGTTACTTAGGTATTGATAAAAGTGGGTAGTGTGAAAAGTATGCTTTCTTGGGGAAAGGAATTGTTGTGTGATAAAAAGCACGCAATATCGGACGTTCAAGTTCAATACCTTCATAAGCTCTGGCAAACAAGGAACTTCAGTCACCGAAGGCTGGAGTTTGGTCGTGAAGATGAAGCGACTTTAATTATATAGTTTTAAATTTTATTTTGAGGTCTAGTATATACCTCTAGTTAGTAGCCTTTGCCGGTTATTTATTGTTGTAAGGCATAAAAAGCAAAATTCCAAATTACCTTAAATAAATTATCCTAATTAAAACCTCAAAATAATTAAAATTTATTCCGTCTAATGAAATTCAATATCCTATTCATAATCATAAGAATAATAAGCTTAGAAATAGAACTAATTATCGTGGCAGTGTCACTCAAAATATTTAGAATAATTAACAATTTTCACTATAAGAATAAAAACTAAAAATGGAAGAAGATTTATTCTTTAATGCAAGTGTTAATAATAAGGATGGTTTTACTGGAGACCGCAGCTACTTTAAGGGATTCCTTGCCAAAATGAATCTCATTTTTATGTTGCAACCTGAAAGATTCGCCGAAGAACCTATAAAAGTTGCATACATTATCTCCAGACTATATGGTTCTGCTATGAATTGGGCCGCAACCTTAATCGAAAATGTGGACCCATGCCTAAGCGATTATGAAGCCTTTATTTCAAGATTCAAGGCTACTTTTGGTGATTATGATTCAACATTTATCGCCAACCAAAAATTGAGAACGATAAAATTATTTTGTAAAATTTTTTGTTAAATTTTTTTTAATAATTTTTTTTTCATTTTTTTATTATAAATATAATTTTTTGTAAAATTTTTTGTTAAATTTTTTTTTAATAAATTTTTTTTTCATTTTTTTATTATAAATATAATTTTTTGAAATTTTTTGATTCAATATAGCTTTTGAAAAACTTTTGTTTTTATTTAAAAAATATAAATAATTTAGATTAGAATATAAATAATTATTATTGTAATTATAATGAATTTTATATTTTTGCATAAATTTGTTCCCTATTAATAATTCAATAGGAATATTATCTGTAATTAAAACTTTTCTTCGAAGTAAATAAAATGAAAATTATTATTTAATTTTAATTTTAATTGAAATTTTAAATTTATATATTGATTTATTGTTGTAGTAGCTCCAGAAATACTTTATTTGATAAAGGTTTTGGAGTTAGGTTTAATTTTTTGATAAGGTTATTGTTTATAAAATTACGTAATGAACCACAGTCTAACATAGATTCACATTTAATTTTATTATTATTGTTTTTGTTTACATCATTTTGATTTTTACTTTCTATGGGAAAATATGTGGGTAATTTCCCGCTTGATATTACATCAAAATTTGGGAAATTATAATTTATTATTTTAGAATTTTGGGACTCCATAGGAAGTCCATTATTTAGTTTTTTGTTTTATTTTGATTTTTATTATTGTTATTATAATTATTTTAATTATAATTATTAATATTATTATAATAATTATTATTATTATTTCTACTAATAAAATTATAATTAGAATTCTTTTTCATATTCTTGCTACCATTATTATTATTTAATTTAATTCTTCTTTTAATAGTGAGAGTGTTTTCAAATAAAATACATTTAGTGATATTGATTCCAAGTTAGAAGGAAATTCTTCCATTTGTTCTATTACCTCTTGATATCTAGGACGAAGACCATTATAAAAGAACATAGCAAGAGCTTCTTTACTTAAAGAAAGTCCACGAGAATGCGACCTAAACTCTTCTATATAGTTATTTATTTTTCTATAGCTATGTTTAATTTTTATCAACAGAATCTTTGCTAATTTTTTATTTGCAATATCGGAGAAACTTTTTCTAATTTCTTTAATCAATTCTCTCATAAAAGAAGGATCATTGGTATTATATTTAGCTAAGTACCAGTTTCTAGTCCTATCTCTTAAACGAGATTTTTCAAAGTTTATCTTTACTTCTTCATCAACCGTGTTATTTGGATAAGTTTTGAAAGTATCTTCACACAACTGACAAAAGAGGTCAGTGTCAGTTGATTTCCCAGTAAAGAATCCAGGTTCTGGTACTTGGTTCAAATACGTGGTCATAGAGTTTTTTATAATAACATCACTATTAACATCACGTTGAGTAATGTTGGATCTTGTTTTGATGTTATTAGGTTTCGGAGTTTCAGCACGTTCTGAAGGAATATCCACAAATAATTCAGATTCTTATAGAAGAGATTGATTATTAATAAAGACACTAATTTTATCAATTTCCTGTAAGATGCATCATTATTATTTTGAAGAGTAGTAATATGACTTTCTACGAGAAAGCAATCTTTTCTGTAAAATCACAAAATGTGAGTTCTTTCCTACGGTTGCTGAGTATTTGGGATACGCTATACAAAATGGATCTTACATTCCCCTTAACAAGAATTGTTTGAGTTCCCTTTCTATTCCCTCTAACACTAAACAACAACAATTCTTAGGAATCTGTAATTGGTTCTCTCCATTTATTAAAGACTTAGCCAAATATTCAAGTCCTCTATATGATTTTATTAATCAAGAATGGGATCAATCAAAAGTTTCTCATCTCGCCAAATCTCTCATTGATCATATCGAAGTAACTCCTCTTTACGCTCATTTTCCCTATGAACAATTCTTCTTAGTTTCTGATGCTTCAGACTATTGGGCCTCCGGCCTCTTGTACCAACGTTTTTGGGGGATAAACTGGACATTAATACATTAAAAAACTATAATGACACGGTTTAACAATGATATTAAAAATGGAAAAATTAAATTGATTCACTGTTATTTTTATACATTTAAGTTCATTAAAACGGAACAGAACTATGGCATCTTTGACAAAGAAATGTTAGCGGTGATTAAAACGATGGAACATAGCAAATACTTCTTAAGTAATACAGAATATCTCATTTGTATCCTAACAGACAATAAAGCACTAAGTCAGAATATTAATGGATCTAGAATTAAGAGCGTATATTGAACAGCAAAACCTTAAAATACAACAATATGAAGAACAACAAATTAAAGAACAGTTAATGTATTGTTGCGAACTGTTTAGGACATTTTACCCGGAAGAGATACGTTTAAAACGTGGAGAATATCAAACTGCACACGAGGCCCAAGAATTAGAAGAATGGGCATTACGAGGAGAAGGTTATTTGCTAAAATTAGGAAATCAATAAGCTATTGACAAATATTTAAAAAATAGAATTAAGAATTATCAAAGTGTCCCACTAAACGTTAAAGAATGAGATAGCGAAATTTAGGATAGAGGAAAGCAGTTATTGATTATATAACCGAATTGATACAGCAGTTTCAGATGACCTTCTCGGAGCCTTACAAACAAACCCGGTTCAACCACACCAGGTCAATCAAAACATTCAAACGAAACGACCCCCCGGTCTTAGTGAACCAATTACATCATTAGTAAAACATAAAATTAAACATGAAATTAGAAGAAGTTCAGTTCCATTTGATTTAAAACCAAAACGTTTATATGATGAAATTTCTCCTGAAATGGGATTTCAATGTTGTCAATATAAAACAATTAAATCTTCAATAGCAAGAAATATAAGTAAACAATTTCCTCCTGATTTAAAATTATTTGATGAAATTCTTGATGTATCAGAATATTACAAAACAATAGAGGGTAAAGAATTTAAAATATTCAAAAATGATAATCTTATAATTTTTCAATCTCCATTCCAAGCAGAATTTTTTTCAAAATATGAAGACATATTTGCAGATGGGACTTGGGACTTTTTATACTGCACCTGCAATAGCTCATCAAGTATTCATAACAAGAACGTATATTGAAAAATTAAATTGTTTTATACCACTTCTTATTCTATCATTAAAAATAAAGAACAAATAAATTATGAAAAATTATTAGAGGAACTAAAAAAAATGTTATTAAATATAACAATAATAATGAAATTACTCCAAAGTATTTTCATTGTGATTTTGAGAAAGCGATATATTAAATGCGGCCGAAATAGTGTTTCCAAATATAAATATCAAATACCGTATTTGGCACCACAAAAGAGCATTAGATAATAAATTTAATAAATTATGCTCTAAAAAAGTAATAAATAACAATGATTTAAATAATAATAATAAACACATTTTAAATTTTCCTTTCATAAATCCTGATTATATATATTTATAATAAAATTAAAAGCAAGTGTAATGAACATAATTATGTTCAATTTTTAGAATTTTTAGAATATTTTAAATATACATATTTAATTGATTATAATATTAAGTATTGGAATTACTATAATAATATAAAACATATTACGAACAATGCTTCAGAATCTTATAATAATCAATTAAAAAATTTTTTTTCAAAAAAACCTACTTTTTTTAAATTAATATATGTATTACAAAAACAACAGTTCTTATCTAATGTTGACTACAAAAGGAGAATTACAGGATTTTGGGGAAAAAGGACAAAGAAACTAATAAGAACCGATGAAATTAATACTATAGTTAAATATTACAAAATTATGGAAATCCTGGAAAAAAGAAAAAATGAAATTGATAGAAATAAAATAACTGATTTATGGTTAAATTGTTTAGATGATTTAAATATTAAAATTATTAATTAATAATTAAAAAATAACAGAGAAATGATCAAATAAATATGATCAATAGAGTTTTATTTTAAAATATATGATTTAATAATATTAAAAATATCTATAGAGAAAAAATTCAAATAAATAATGATTAAATCATTTAAATAATCATTGATTAAATTTTTTAAAATATTAAAATATATTTTTAAAAAAAATAATTTTTATAAAAAAAATCTTCAAAATTAAAAAATACAAAGTAATTAAAATATTATTTTTACAAAAAAAATATTAAACTATATCTATAAAATAAAATATTATTAAATAAATAAAACATTTTTATGAAAAAAATATTTTATAAAAATAAAAAAGATAAATTTTTAGGGAGTAGAATAAAATAAATAAAATAAAATAAAATAAATAAAATAAAATTTTACTTTGATTTTTTTTATCTTCTTTTTTTAAATTATTAAAAATTCTACATATTTATATATATTTAAAATAAAATTATTAAGAAAAATAAAATAAAAAAATTCATATGCATATAATATAGAATAAAAATAAATAAATAAAAAAAATAAAAATGAAAAAGAAAATAATTAAAAAAATAAAAAAAAATAAAAAAAAACAAAATAACATATAGAAAAATGTCGAAAATTCCTTATAAAAGGTTTAACTTCATTTGTTAGTTGTAAAAAAATATTTGATGAATTAATAAATTTAATGAATATTTGATGAATTAATAAATTTAATGAATTATTTTGGCCATTAAAAAATATTTGCTATTTAAATAATTTATGATAATTATTTAAACCATATTTTTTATGAAAATTAAAATAAATATATGCGATAAAATTAAACTTTGTTTTTTCAACAAAAATTAATTATAAACATTATTAAATATAATAATATATTATTAAAAGAAAAATATATCTTCCAAAATTAAAAATAAAAAACGAAATATTAAATTAATAAATAAATAAATAAATAAATAAATAAATAAATAAATAAATAAATAAATAAATAAAAAGATATAAAATATAAAAAAAGACAAATTTAGACAATTACGGTAAACAGAAAATGAAGCCACTTTTTTTTCTTTTTAGTTAATTTTTTTTCTATTTTGAATTTAATATTAATGATATAAAACTAATATGTGTAGTAACATATTAGTATATTTAATAATAATTATATAATATTAAATTTATATCTTTTCTTAATAATAATTATTAAAATAATTTATTATTTATATTTTTATTATATATTAAATATTTATTCTTTATTATATTAAATTAAATAGTTCTTTTATTTTTATATATTATATAATATATTTTATTATATGTATTTTTAATATTCTCATGTATTATTAATATTATAGTATATTAAAGTATAATCAAAATATAGTAATAATTTATTATTATTATATAGCTAAATATATTACTATACATAATAATTCATATATTATTATATAGTTAAATATATTATTATTTTTGTAATGTTGGAGTGGAGTTTATTAGCAACAGGCCCGCAAGCTTGAGTAACTCGAAATAATGGACAACACGAAAGATCTAAGAAAGATAAAAGACACAGTTAATTAAAAATATGTTTTATAATAAAATGTTTTATTAATTTTTATTAAATTTAAAATATAATAATTTATTAATTAGTTAGTGTAATATTTCGAATTACTTATTTAACTAGTTAATAAAAACGCGAAGAAAAAATATTTCTTTTGTCGAAATTTTACACGTATTTATACTTTTTACGGAAAAATAGTTTTCGTTTGTAAAAAGTATTAAAAGTTCTAGAAACTTAGATTTTTTGATTTAAAATGAATCTCGGATAAATAAAATTTAAAATAAAAAGAAAAACTAGAATCTTTTAGAATTTAATCGATAAGATTTTATCGATTAAATTCGAGTAATTTCTACAACAAGGAAAAGTGTAGAAAATTTTGATAATAAATTTTTAAAATAAAATTTTTTCAAAATTGGAGAGAGTGAGAGTCGAACCCGAGAGGTTCGGCCTGATGGTTCTAGTGTCTGACCACTAGACCATGGTTACTATTTTACTAATTCTGAGTTTCGTTACAATTTTAAATAATTCTTATATTATTACTATATTCTTAATATATATTCTATAATATATTAGTTTATATTCTTATATATTAGATATTAAATAACTATTTAAAATTATTAATTTTTATATTATTTTTTATATTTTTTCAATTTAATAATCCTTCGTCTTGGAATTATTAGATCGGAGGTATTTTTCTGGTAATAAAATTAAATAATTAATAAAATAAATAATAAAATATAATTATACTATTAAAAGCGACCAGCGCACATAAAAGTCTTGCATATCATAAATTGGTGGAGATATCGGGGATGTACAAAAGTATAGTTATATTAATTGGAATTGGTTTAAATTGGTTTTTGTCTTATAATTACTAAAAACATATATATAAATTTGGAAAAAAATATTATATAAATATTAAATAAAAATTAATAAAATTTAAGATATAATAACAGTGTTTAATAATAAATTTTATAAGCGTGTTATTTTTATATTTAGTGTTAAAAATTATTAAAGACAACTGGGAATTCGGACCAGAATAAAAATGAATAAGTCTTTAATTAAATTTCTATTGAAAAATAAGTTAGTTTAGAGAGAAATATATATATATTTGAATATATATATATTCGAATTTCATTATAAATTAGTAATAAATTAGTTTAGAGATAAATATATATATATGTATATATATTTGAATTTAAGTATAGATTAGTAATAAGATAGTTATAGTCTAGGAATTAAGTAATTTTATAGCCTTATAGGTTACAAATTACTATTTTATATATAAGTAATAATAATAATAATAATAATAGCTTTATTATTTGTTATACATTAATAAAAGTAATAGTGATAAATTTAATATTATATATATAATAATTTTATATATATTGTAACGGAACGGTTGTTCCAATATTACAATTGACACCAAAATTTGAAGTAAACACAAACAAAATAAAATTTAAAATAAAAGATACTTATTGCAATATCAGAACACCTTTCCTTTGTTAACCTGAAAGGTCGGTGTCGAGATATATATATTAGTAAGATTTAGTTTTAAGTTTTATTTTATTTTTATTTAAAATACGTTTTATTAGAATATAGTTTTATTAATTATTAAAAATTAATAATAACTAATCTTTGTAGTATTTCAAACTACTTATGAATTAATTATTACTTATATATATAAAGTTATAAAAGAATAAAAGCACAAAGAAAAATATTTTAACTAAAAGTTTTACACCTATTTATACTTTTTGCGGAAAAATAGTTTTAAAAATAAAAGTTCATAAAAAATAATAAAAATTGCTAGAAACTAAGACATTTTGTTATAAAATGAATCTCATAGAAAAATAAAGAAATATTATATAATTTTTTCTTAAAGTTTCTAATTTCATTCCATGTAATTCTATAAAGAAATACAGAAATAAAATACAGAAACAAATACAGAATAAAATACAGAAATTTATAATAAATAAATTTAAAATAAAATTTTTATAAAATTTAGAACAAGGTATGAGTCGAACCCAGAGTGTTCGCCCAGATGGTCATAGTTACTAACCACTAGACCATGGTTACTGTTTTACTAATTGAGGGATTCGTTACATATATAATAATATTAAGATAAGAAAAGTAATTATATAAATTACAACTAAACTGTTATAAGTTAGAAGAGAAATAGTATAAAATTTAATTAAATATAATACTGATAATAATTATTACTCATATAGTATCTATTCTTTAGTAGTGATAGTATATATAAAAAAAAAAAAAAATATATATATATATATATATAAAATAAAATAATAATAATAGTAACATATAGATAGTTAAATTTTATATAGTACAGTAATTTTCATAATTATAATAAACACGAATATTTAATTTGATTATTGTAACTGTTATTAATATCTATTTAACAACAAAAACAACAATCTAAAAAAAAAAAAAAAAAAATAAATATTAATTTAATTATGACTGGTTCTACAAGTAGTTCTAGTACTGGAATAATGGAAGTAGATACTAAAACTCTTCCAAGAATTGGTGGCTCCCATAAAGATGCAGAGATATGGAAGTTTAGAATCAATGACTGGTTTAAGCGAGAAGGAATCACTATCAGAGAAGCAAAATTTAGCTACATTATTGCTGCTGCTGACGATGATATTATAAGAGTATTCATCGAAAAGCAGTCAAGTGTTAATAGAGCTCTGGATCTCGATGAATGTGTCGACCTTATAAAGAAGAAATATTGGAGAGAAAATAAAAAGGTTGACAAGTTAAGACAGTTGAAAAGATTAGTGATTGAACCAAATGAAACTGTCTACGATTTTAACTAAATTCCTTGATTTATATGATCAATTGGAATCTAGCGATAAATCTTCTATCTCAGTCATTGATTATGAGAATTCGCTTAGGCCAAGATTCCAGGTATATGAAAGGGTTACTATGGCTGAGACTGATACAATTAAAGAAGCTTGCAGTCTCGCCGAAAAATATGAAAATATTTTAAGGGAATCTCAAGAAAGTGGATACTATCTTAACTACAATAATAGAATGGGAACAAATAATTATAGGGATAGAAGATCAAGAACAAATGAAAGATATTCCTATAATCCCAATATCAATAATCAGTATCCAATAAATAATTTTAATAATGTACCTGCTCCTAATAACCAAATGCCATTTAACAATATGTTTAAAAATTCAGCTAGAGGACAAACAATGAGATATAATAATTCAAATGGATACAGTTACAAAGGAAATAATTTTAACAATTTTAATAATTACACTGGTGCTAATAATAATAATAATAACAATAATAACTCAAGCAATTTTAATAATATAACACAAAATAATAATAAAGGCAAAGAACCAGAAATGGATGAGTTGATTACTAGAATGCAGAATTTACAAGTAACAACTTGTTATTTCTGTAAGCAATCTGGACATGGTATAAAAGATTGTGCCAATTTTGCACAATTTCAACAAGACCCAGGTTATATCAATTATATCAATTCACAAAAAAACTAAATAATGGAAGAAGGCTAACTTCCAATAATCAAAATGCCAATCCTAAAATATTAACAGCAACTACTTGGTTTGATAAATATAATGATATAATAGTTGCTGCTAAAAGAAGTAGAGATGAAAAGAATTCAAATTCTCTACCAAAATCAAAACGATTTATTAATAATAAAAATAATAATCAAAATAACAATAAAATGGAAAATAATAATAATAATAATGGAAATAATAATTTTGAAAATATTAGAGAAAATAATCCAGAAAATGAAGTAAAGGAAATTCAAAAGAAACAAACCACTGAAGTAGCTAAAAATATTCAGGAAAGGAGAGTACTTAGACCCAGAACTAGAAGCCAAACGAAAAATCATTCCAGAAATAGTTCTGTTAATAATACTGAAGATAATAATAATAATAATAATAATAATAATAATAATAATATTAATAATGATAATAATAATAATAATAATAATAATAATAATAATAATAATAATAATAATAATAATAATATTAATAATGATAATAATAATTGTAACGAACTTAGTGAGAAATTCACTAGGTTGTTGTAGTATTTCAATAATTAAAATAAAATAAACAAACAAAATAAATAACACAATATTAAAACATAATGTTTATGGATTTATTTTGTATTTTATTTAATATTTAAATATTTAATATTTTTCTTATTAATAATGACTCAAAGAGTAAAAATAATATTAATACATTTCTTTTATATTCAAGACTTATTCTAAATCATTACGTGATTGGTTTACTTATTTAAATAACAAAATATTTAATTATTTAACTATTACTATAATTAAGTGAATACATAATTAGTATCTAAATAAAATCGTATTTATATCTAAGTGAACGAATAATTAATATCTAAATAAATCTAACTAAGTGAATGAATAATTATAGACTAAATAATTCTATTAATAAAATAAGTAAATGAACAAATGTATTAATAACTAAATAAATGAATAATTTTCCAAATCAAAAAGGTAAAAGTAGGATTCGAACCAGTGATATCTATGATAAAGGTAGAAGTAGTTACCGTTGAGCCACGAAGTTCCTTAATGTCGTTGTTGATACCGTTACAATAATAATAATAATAATAATAATAATAATAATAATAATAATTGTTAAGGATTTGAATGGATTATAGATATAAGCCACATTATATCTATTAAATATTTATTATTCAGCATGTTTATGCGCCCCAAATCCTTATACAATTTAATTATTATTAATTTTATTAATAATACAGTTGAATATAAATTATACTTTTATTTTATTAACAAATTATATTCTTATCTTATATTTTTTTAATATATATTATTATAATTAATATAAATATTAATTTACTTATATTATTGTATTGTTCAATGAAATGTATAAAAGATTGATGAAATATGTATTCTTACATTCTTTGTAAGATTATTAACCTAATAATAATCTAATAAAATATAATTATAAAATAATTAAACAAATTTAAATAAAGAAACTATATTTATAATTGTAACGAATATGAGTTATTCTCACTAGGTTGTTGTAGTAATTAATAATAAATAAAACAACAACATGAATAGCTCGAATAAAATATATTGAAATATTTATTAAACTGAACGATTTAATTATTTATGGTTTTATATTATTATTTTATTTATTACTAATTGAAATGTTAATGTTGACTCCAAGAGTCAAAATAAAATAATACATGAAGTTTTTATATTCAAAATCTATTCTAAGTTATTACATGATTGGTTATATAATTTAAAATAAAATATATTTAATTATTATTAAAATACAATTTATCTAATTATTAATTAATCTATCCATTTGCTAATTATTAATAATTTATTTAGTTAATTAATGTGTATTCACTTAATTAAGATTTATTTAACTTATTATTTATCATTCATTTAATTAAATTATAAGTTTATCTAAAAATTAATGATTCATTCATTTAATTAATTTATTATTATAAATATTATTTCGAAAAGGTAAAAAGTAAGATTTGAACCAGTGACAACCAGTATGATAATACAAGCAGGTACCAATGAACCACTTTAGTAACCATAACGATTCTTGATATCGTTACATGGTCCTCCTCTAAAGATCGGATACCAGACGATCACTAATATACAGGAGTAGAAAATAAGAGATGGGAACGGAACCCGGAGATTTGTAGATAACTAAGAGAGGATAAGAATTGAGATAAAGTATTAGAAACCCTAGAAATAATATATAAGATATTATCTACAAAGATATAATAGAATATTAAAATAACAGAGATATAAAGGTGTATATTCAGCGGTAGAGTATCACAAGGTAGAGCGAGTTTGAACGAATTTTAACCGACATCGAGCTCCAAAAGGTTCTAAATGGCAGGCACAAGTAATTCCTTGATGGATCGGTTGTTGGTATCCCAGAATGGTTGAATTAGAACTAAAAATTTAAAGAAATTTCAAAGATCGCAGCTGAGTGCATCGGAGGTTAAAACTAATTTTCTCAAGAACTAGAGTAGCTAGAAGTATTCCGAAAAATTTAATAAAAGGTAGGTGAATAGTTCTTGATGGAGAAATTATTTGTTTGATGAAATTCGAGATATAACTTAATGGATGAGTGAATTTAAAATTTTTTCCTTCAAAGCTTGATGGATGAGTGCCTGTTTAGAAAGTGAACTGAAGTTTTCCCAAAATTATGGCACAGGGTAGTATAACCAATATTCGCTAGTAGATTACTTTTCATAGAACCGGAAATATCAATTTTGATTCATAATTTAAAATTCTAGTATATAATTTGAATATAAAATAAAAATAAATAATGTTAGTAACTTGGAACGTCGGAAGTGGAATACTACAACAAGGTAGTGAGTGTTTTCCAACGGGAGTCAACATTGTAACGAATATGAGTTATTCTCACTAGGTTGTTGTAGTAATTAATAATAAATAAAACAACAACATGAATAGCTCGAATAAAATATATTGAAATATTTATTAAACTGAACGATTTAATTATTTATGGTTTTATATTATTATTTTATTTATTACTAATTGAAATGTTAATGTTGACTCCAAGAGTCAAAATAAAATAATACATGAAGTTTTTATATTCAAAATCTATTCTAAGTTATTACATGATTGGTTATATAATTTAAAATAAAATATATTTAATTATTATTAAAATACAATTTATCTAATTATTAATTAATCTATCCATTTGCTAATTATTAATAATTTATTTAGTTAATTAATGTGTATTCACTTAATTAAGATTTATTTAACTTATTATTTATCATTCATTTAATTAAATTATAAGTTTATCTAAAAATTAATGATTCATTCATTTAATTAATTTATTATTATAAATATTATTTCGAAAAGGTAAAAAGTAAGATTTGAACCAGTGACAACCAGTATGATATTACAAGCAGGTACCAATGAACCACTTTAGTAACCATAACGATTCTTGATATCGTTACAATAATAAAACTTCTAATAAAATTAATATTAGTGAACACCCTACGTATTAGATTATTGAGCATTTCGACCAAGTTAAACTTTAAACCAAACTAAAACTTTACAATAATCTTACCTGCTGTTTTGTAACTTCCTTGGAATGCCAAAGTTCTCCTTAAGAAAAAACACGGGTTATTCTGCTAAATCGGACGAAGAAATGGAGATGAATCAAGAAGATTCAGTTCAACAATTAAGAATGGAAGCCTCACAAGCCTGCAATTCTTTAGCTGAAGGGCTTGAACAATTAAGTAATGAGACTTCCCAAGCTTGCTCAAATATTATGTCTGGAGTAAATCAAGGCTTCGTCTCAAAGGATGATTTGCAATGTTACCATCAAGAGGTAATGAAACAATTTCAATCCTACGAGCGTGCTAATAATGAGATAATGAACTCTTTAGAATCTCTGAAAAAGGCTACTCTCTACTTTAAGCGCGAACTTACACAAAGAGAGAGACTTTATCCTGGTGCTACGGCTTCTACTAGCGAACAACCAACTCCTGTAGCTACCACTTCTGCTCCTCAAGCTACTTTCGATGATAACGCTTCTACTACTACCAGGTTTGACGTAGACAACGACGTTATCATGAGAACAGCTTTTCCCTATACTGTTGCTCAGGTACCGGAACCTGGTCTTTTTTACGGCGATATCTCCGAAATTGAACTATTCTGTCAACTTTGCGGAGATACATTCAAAACTTATCCTTGTAAGTTATGGCCCGAAGAAGCAAAAATCAACTTCGTTCAGTCTAGGTTGCGTGGAGCTGCAAGAAGTTGGTATCAAACAAAATATCCTATTGGTACTATTCCATCCTCTTTATGGACCCTTCTAGAAGAATTAAAAAGAGCCTTTCCTGATGTCGTTAACAGGAAACTAAAGAAGATTAAATTAGCCAATATAAAGCATAATTACGGAAAAATCAATGAGTACATTGATGAATTCCGTAAGTTAACTGCTGATTTAGCTTGGCCTGAAGAACCTTTAGCTTTATTCTTTTATAAAGGTCTTCATCCTAAATACAAGGATGAAATAAACAAAATGGAAAAGTTTCCTGAGAAGCTCGAAGAAATCATAACAAAGTGTATCTTGTTAGAGTCTTCTCAAGAAATGAATGCAAAGATCAGTCAGTTCTCCGGAAATAGAACTGACAAGAAGAAAAATTCAAGTTCCCGTCCGCAGAATACCGAAAAGAAGAACAAAAATACTAATTTTCATAAAAACAATAATTTTTACAATAAGTCTAAAAACAACAGTAACGACAACCGCGTTACTGATGTTCAAAAGATCAGTTCAAAAAACTAGTTGATGGACTTCAAAAGAAGTCCTCTCCTTTGAACTTCTCAAAGGAAGTTCAACATAACTTAACTACCCTAAACAATAGTCTCCCTGAATCATTTTTCTCATTTAAATCACACATTCCCATTTTAAATGAGAATAACAAAATTATTAAATACCAAGTTAGATCCATTCTAGATACTGGATCACTTTGCAACTTTATTTCATCAAATCTTGTTAAAAAACTTAATTTAAATATTAACAAATGTCAAAGCAAAATTTTAATAAAAGGAATTAGTGGAGATACAGATTCAATAAATCGTTTTGTATCTCTTAAATTTCAAATAAAATTATTAATCAATAAGAAATTCAGATTTATCCGTTTTAAACAAAAATTTTTGGTCTCAGACCATCTCCCTGTCGATTTACTTCTTGGTAATCAATTTATGGAGAAATATAAAATCCATTATAATTATCGAAATAAATATGTTTATTCTATTCTTAGTTTAAATCATTTTAAAGATGATTTAATAAAAACTTTTTCTTATAATAAAAATAATAAGTCAAATCAGTATAATTATAATTTTTTAATTTACTCTTTTCTTTCACAAAAAGATGTCTCTGGATCTGAGGAACCTAACATTGAAGACATCCCAGAACCATATAGAGATCTCGCAGTTGTCTTTAGCAAAAAAGAAGCAGACAAACTCCCTCCACACCGTCTTACCGATTGTGAAATTATATTAAAAGATGGTGCTACCCTCCATTATGGTCCTATCTACCAATTATCCTTAGAAGAAGAAGAAACTCTCAAGGAATATATCGAAGACATGTCAGAAAAGGGCTTTATCAGAGAATCTAACTCTCCTGCAGGTTATCCTGTCTTATTCCAGAAGAAACGTGATGGTTCTCTTAGACTTTGCGTTGATTATAAAAAATTAAATGCGGTTACTGTTAGAAACTCTTATCCAATTCCGCTTATCAGGGATATAATCGAACGCGTGAAGGGAGCAAAATACTTTACTAAATTAGATTTACGCTCCGCTTATAATTTAATTAGAATTAAGGAAGGTGACGAATATAAAACTGCCTTCCGTACTAAATATGGTCATTACGAATACTTAGTAATGCCATTTGGATTAAAAAATGCCCCAGCTGTCTTCCAATCGTTTATTAATTCTGTTCTTAGACCCTTTTTAGAAAAATCAGTTATTTTGTATCTTGATGATATACTCATCTACTCTGAAAATCTAGAAGAACATCATAAAACTGTTCGTGATGTTCTTAAGAAGTTAATTGAAAACAACTTGTTCGCTAAATTATCTAAATGTGAATTCGATAAAGACAAAGTCGAATTCTTAGGTCACGTAATCTCAGGATCAGGTATTTCTACCGACCCGAAGAAAATCAAGACAATTGAAGAATGGCCTGTCCCTAAATGTGTAAAGGATGTGCAAAGATTCGTTGGTCTTTGCAATTACTATAGAAGATTTGTAAAGGACTTCTCCTCAATCGCTAAACCTTTACACACTTTAACAAAAAAGGGGAAGAAATTTATCTGGTCTCCAGAATGCGACTCCGCATTCTCAATCTTAAAGAAACGTTTGACGACTTCTCCCGTCCTTCTCCATCCCGACAATACTAAGCAATTTATTGTCGAATGCGACGCTAGCAATTTTGCTATTGGCGCTGTACTTTCGCAATATGATGAGGATAACAAACTTCATCCTGTTGCGTACCATTCGAGAAGTCTTAATAACGCAGAACTGAACTATCCAATTACTGATAAAGAACTTTTGGCTATTAAGGATTCTTTCTCTACCTGGCGTCATCTCTTATTAGGTGCTAAGTTCAAGGTGAAAGTATTCACCGATCACAAGAACTTAATATACACTCTTGGTGGTAAAATTGGTAACCAACGACAACATCGTTGGCATTTATTTTTCCAAGAGTATGATTTCGAACTTATTTATCGCCAGGGTAATAAAAACGGAAAGCCAGATTCTCTATCAAGAAGACCCGACTACGTAAAAGATGATATAGAAGAAGAACCAGAGTTCATTTTGGATAAAAAGAACATTAGCTCTACTCCCTGTTTGATTAGTATAACAAATGATTTTCTCTCGAATATTAAAAAGCATCTTAAAAATGATCCTGTAGCCGAAGACCTTCGTCTTTACTTCGCTCCCAATAATGCAAATCAAGATTATTTTTATAAACCGTTCAGAAAAATGAACAAATTTAAAATCGAAGACAATCTTATATTTTATAACAATTTAATATATATTCCTAAGGAACTTCGCTTAGAAATACTCATGAGATATCATGAGACTCCCGCCGCCGGTCATTTAGGTGTCAAAAGAACCTTGGAACTTATCTCTAGGAACTTTTGGTGGCCTAAAATGGAAGACGATGTCAAAGACTTTGTTAAATCATGCGAAACATGCATGAGAAATAAAAAGTCAAGACATCGAAAATTTGGATTACTTCAACCCTTAGAAGTTCCTGAAAGACCTTGGAAATCAATTGAAATCGACTTTCTTTGTGGGCTTCCTCCTTCCAAAGGTTATACAGTAATAATGGTAGTTGTTGATCGCTTTTCTAAAATGATACACCTTGTTCCATTTAAGGATATACCCAATGCAGCTCAAACAGCTAAAGCTTTTATCAATTCAATTTATAGACTGCATGGGCTTCCTTACGATATAATAACTGATAGAGGAACTCAATTTACTAGTGATTTATGGCAAGAGTTCCTTCTTATTTTAGGTGTTCAATCAAAAATAGCAACTACCGACCACCACGAAACCGTTGGACAAGTTGAACGATGTAACTCCTACATCGAACAATACCTCCGCTGTTTCTCAAGATCCTTTTATCACAATGACTGGGCTGACTTCCTACCGCTAGCTGAGTTTGCCTACAACAACTCAATTCACCCTTCTACCAACGAAACTCCCTTCTTTGTAAATTATGGATTCCACCCGTATATGGACGAATTCACTCTACTTCCAACAACTAATATAAATCACAAAACCATTCAAAAGGTTGCCGAAGGATTCAATCATATACAGGATGTCCTTCTCCGTTCTCAAGAATTATACAAGCGCGCATCCGATAAGAAGAGAATGACCGCTTCTACGTATAAGATTGACGATCTTGTCTGGATACAAGCTCCTCCTTCTTTGAACCTCGAATCCAGCTCTAAACTCGCTCCCTGTAAATATGGTCCATATAAGGTAACCAATGTCCTCCACAACAACAATTATGAAATTGATTTAAAAAAGTCA
This sequence comes from Anaeromyces robustus, assembly GCA_002104895.1. NCBI lineage: Eukaryota > Fungi > Neocallimastigomycota > Neocallimastigomycetes > Neocallimastigales > Neocallimastigaceae > Anaeromyces > Anaeromyces robustus. Next base: position 63,765 of record MCFG01000317.1, read on the forward strand.
CCTTTTCCTAAACATTACAACGTTTTCCATGTTTCAGAATTAGAACCTTTCACTCCTGTGCCCACTCGTTTCTCCAAAAGGAACAAAGATCCTGAATCTATTAAGGATATAGTTGAAATTTCTGGTTTCAGAACTAATTACAAGAAGAAACAGTACGAATATAGAGTTCGTTATAAATATCGTACTGCTTATAATTGGGTTCCATCTTCTGAAGTCGAAGATAACCCTCGAAACCAACGCATTTTTATGGAATACCTTAATAGTAATAGAACCTCTGCTTCTATTAGTTATGACAACTAATTTTTATTTTTTTTAATAATTTTTTTTAGATAATTTATCAATATTTTTTTATTCTACTTTTTGCACCACTTTTTTGCCACTACCCTCTGTTTGCTTCCGACTATTTTTTTTTTTCAAAAAAAAAAAAAAAAAAAAAAAAAAAAAAAAAAAAAAAAAAAAAAAAAAAAAATTTATCAAAAAATTTTCAAAAATTTTTTATCAATTAAAATATTTTTCAAATAATTTTTCAATTTAATTTTCAAAAAATTTTTATCAATTAAAATATTTTTTCAAATAATTTTTTCAATTTAATTTTCAATAAATTTTATCAAAAATTTTTAAATAATTTCAAATAAATTTTTCAATTTAATTTTTTCAAAAAATTTTTTCAATTTAATTTTTCAAAAAAATTTTTTCAATAAATTTTTTAATAAAATTTTTCAATTAAATTTTTCAAAAATTTTTCAATAAATTTTTTCAAAAAGAAAAATAAAAAATTTTTTTTCTTTTCATATATAAAAAATCATTTTTTCTGTGATACCCATGCACATGGGGTATTTTTCAGAAATTTTTGATTTTTTCATTAATTAAAAATCAATTGGGCTATCCATATAGCCTAAAAAATTTTTAATATAAATTAATAATAAATTAATTAATAAATTAAGATTTGAAAAATCAATACTTTTTTAAAATTTTTAAATTTTTCAAAAATTTCAAAAATTTCAATCTACAGCCAAAAATTAAATTTTTTAAAAATTTTTTTAAAATTTAATTTTTAAATCAAAAATATTTTTTTTTAAATATAAAAATATATAATTATCAATTTTATAATTTTATTAATATCAATATATTAATATCAAAATTTATAAAATATTTATATCAATATCAAATTTATAAATATAAATATCAATATTAATATTAAAATATTCTTATCAATATATATTATATTTTATTAATATTTAATAATAATATTATATTCAACAAATTTTTGTATTCCAAAAACTTTATTATCTTTTATTTTTCACATGGCCAATCGAACTTTTGTTCGAGTGAAATTTAAAAGATTATTTTTAAAGTATACTTTAATCTAAAAAACTTCAAACTTTATCTTTATAAAATTTTATATTTAAATTTTGATTATATAACTCTTTGAATTCGCCTGGAATACGAATTCTTGGAAGAGGACGTTGTTAAGGATTTGAATGGATTATAGATATAAGCCACATTATATCTATTAAATATTTATTATTCAGCATGTTTATGCGCCCCAAATCCTTATACAATTTAATTATTATTAATTTTATTAATAATACAGTTGAATATAAATTATACTTTTATTTTATTAACAAATTATATTCTTATCTTATATTTTTTTAATATATATTATTATAATTAATATAAATATTAATTTACTTATATTATTGTATTGTTCAATGAAATGTATAAAAGATTGATGAAATATGTATTCTTACATTCTTTGTAAGATTATTAACCTAATAATAATCTAATAAAATATAATTATAAAATAATTAAACAAATTTAAATAAAGAAACTATATTTATAATAAAACTTCTAATAAAATTAATATTAGTGAACACCCTACGTATTAGATTATTGAGCATTTCGACCAAGTTAAACTTTAAACCAAACTAAAACTTTACAATAATAATAATAATAATAATAATAATAATAATAATAATAATAATAATAATAATAATAATATTAATAATAATATTAATAATGATAATAATAATAATAATAATAATAATAATAATAATAATTATAATAAGAATAATAATAAGAATAACAATAATAACAATAATAAAATCAATGATAATAATATGGTTAAAAATTCTAAAAATATTATAAATGAGGAATCCAAAATGAAGGTTGCGGATAAAAAGAAAATAGAAAATATATCAAGTGATGGAAATAATACAACAGATAATAAGCGAATGCCTAGAGTGCCTAGTATATTAAATTTAATGCAGGAAATACAACCATATAATATAATAGAAGAGTTTAAAAATACTCCTGCAAATATTTCGCTGGCACAATTGTTAGCTGTAAGTAATCCTTTGCGGGCTGAAGTAACCAAAAGCTTTAGGAGAAGTAAGCCAGAGCAAGCAATGATTGTAGGTTTAGCTGACTATCAGAATGCTAGACCTGAATTTGAGTTAGTAAACAACCCAAATCATGGCTACCAATCCAAAAAAGTACAAGAGCATGATATAGCAGTAGTCAGAGGGTTGGTAGAAGGGTCTACTGCTGTGGTATTAATTGATGGCTGTAGCAATGCTAATTTAGTTACAAGAAAATTTCTAAATGAGGTAGTAAAAGAATATAGTATAATTGGTACTGTTTCTGGTAGAGTTCATCAAGCCATGTCTGATACTGAAGAATATACCTATGAGATAGTACCATTATAATTAAAATTAGGTAACTTAAAAATTAAAGCTAATTTCAGAATTCTAGAAAAGGAAGAACCATTCTATGATATTATTGTTAGTTTCAAAACACAATATGATTATGGACTAATAGTAGATGTAAAAGACAGATATTTATCCATTAAAAATAAAGATAATAAACTAGAACGTTTGGTTCCAATAGAAGATATTTCAGTTTTCCACTCACAGGCTATGATGTGCTATATATGGGATGATAGTCCAATAATAACAGCTAACACAATATTTACACCACCGAAGTCAAGTACAAAAACGAATGAAATTAACGCATCATTTAAGGAGGAAAAGAAAATTATCTTGGAAAGGATTTTACAAGAAATGGATATTCAGAACGACGCGACAAAGAAAGAATTAAAAGATATTTTATTAACCTACGCGGATGTGGTAGCAGTATCTAGTGATGATTTGGAACCATCAAAATTGTTACCACATCATATAGAATTACTTGAAGATAGTAAGCCTATTAAACAAAAGGCTTATAGACTGTCCCAAATTCAATTATCCGCATTAAAGGAGGAATTAAAAAAGTTAATCGATAAAGGTTTGATAGTGCCATCACATTCTCCATGGTCTTCACCTATAGTCATTGTACCAAAGAAAAATGGTAAGTGGAGACTTTGTATTGACTATAGGTTATTAAACAAGATAACAAAGAAGGATTCTTACGCGTTACCAAAGATTCAAGAGATATTTGACGCGTTAAAAGATGCAACAATATTTTCTACTCTTGATTTATTCAGTAGCTACCATCAAATACCTATGTGTGAAAAAGACCAGGAAATAACTACATTCACTACGAAGTTTGGAAATTATTATTTCAAGGTAATGCCATTTGGATTAACAAACGCACCTTCCACGTTCCAAAGGGAAATGAATAGGATTCTCTTTGAATTAATAAATGTATGTGTACAAATATACCTAGATGACATAATAGTATATTCACCTACAATTGAACAACACTTAGAAGATTTAATTAGCGTGTTTCAAATTCTTAGAGAAAATAAATTAAAAATTAATTTAGAAAAATGTCATTTCTGTATGTTTGAAGTGGAAGCTCTTGGACATAAAGTCACAAACAAAGGCCTATTACCTTTAGAAAATAAGGTTAAAGCTATTAATAATTTAGATACACCTACGAATGTTACTGAATTACGTTCATTTTTAGGTATGATAGGTTACTATAGAAATTTTATTGATAATTACGCGTCGCTTTCTTCACCTTTATGTGGTTTATTAAGGAAAAATGTTTCTTATATCTGGACTGATGAACATACTGAAAGTTTTAATAAATTAAAGGAAACTTTAGTTAACGCGCCTATATTATACTACCCAAGATATGATAATCCTTTTATTATTCGTTCTGATGCTAGTTTTCAAGGAATTGGTGGTGTATTACTACAATTATTTAAGGATAAAATCGAACATCCAGTCTATTACGTGAGTCGCTCGTTAAAGAAATCAGAACGTAATTATGCTATAACAGAATTAGAAGGTACTGCTGCATTTTATTGTGTGGAAAAATTCAAGCCATATATTTTGGGAAATCCTTATCAAACAGTGCTATATACTGACCACCAACCATTAGTTCCTTTAATAAAAAAATGTGAACCAAATACAAGTAAATATGCACGTTGGTGTAGTTTATTTAGTCAATTACAGGTAAATGTAATTTATCAGCCAGGGAAAGCTAATATTATTGCTGACGCGCTTTCAAGAATTAAAAGGAAAGAGGATATAATAGTAAATAGTTTATTAGAAGAAAATAATAATACTAATAAAAATAATAATGAAAATAAAAATTCTGATGAAAATATATTAGAAGAAACTAACAGCAAGGAAAGTGAAGAAGAGAATGATGAAGAGGATTATAGAAGTAACAATAATAAGAAAAATGATAACAATAATACCAACGATTCACCAGAAATCAATTCTATTTCTATTGATGAGATAGAAAATGAAAAATATATCTCAGAATTCATGAAGAAATTCCTACAAGACAGAATAGTATCCATAGATGGGAAAACTTACATCAAAGATAAAGAAATATTTAGAGAAGTGATCGATGATTATATGGAGAAGATAAAAATTATTGGAAAGGCCCATAGAATTGGCCACGAAGGAATACAGAAGACTTACGAAAGGGTAAGGCAAAAATTTTATTGGAAAAATATGATAATAGATATAAAAAAATATCTTTGTAAAATTTGCCAATTAAACAGGTCTAAACCGTTGCCGAGTATAGTTGAAAAATTTCCTTCCCCAGTAGAAGCTCCATTCATTAAACTAGGCTTGGATATTATAGGGCCGTTAAAGAAAACAAACCTAGGGAACAAATATATTATTGTCTGTGTGGATTATTTTACGAATTAGACGGAAGCTAAGGCAGTAGAAACTATTACTTCCCAAGATGATTTTTTTGGTGGAAGTTTTCAGTAGACATGTGCTACCACAAGTAATCAATATGGATAACGGGACCCAATTAAACTCTGACTACACCAAGATATTCTTGGACTTGTATGGGGTATATATTCATTTTGTGAGTATATACCGCCCAGCTTCCAATGGTTTAGTGGAAAATAGAAATAGGGAAATTGCTAAGCAGTTAAGGAACTTTGCCGAGGATCAAGAAAATTGGGATTTGCTGCTACCGTTAGCTTTATGGGCAATAAGAACAGCAAAATCATCAGTAACTGGATATTCAAGTTTTGAATTGCTGTATGGACGTGAGGACTTATTGCCTACAGAAGTTAACATTAGGAATTCTATAGTCGAACCAATAAATAGAAGTATGGAAGAAATATTATTGGAAAGATTCTTAGACCAGGCCAAGTGGATTAATGATGCTGCCAATAAACGGCTTGGTACTATTAACTATTGGAAGACTAGAAGGGAAGCCCAGCAAAGCATGGAAAACAAATTAAATTATAAAGTAGGAGATAAAGTAAAAGTTAGATTATTTCAACGAAATTAGACCCGTATTATTTAGGACCCTACACGATATTAAATATATCGTGGAATACAGTTAAACTACAAGAGGACAAGACTGGGACCATTCTATCTAGGAATGTGCATATAAAAAATATTCTTCCTTATAAAGAATAATTATAATTATAATAATTATAATTTTATTTAAAAAAAAAAAAAAAAAAAAAAAAAAAAAAAACTAAAATAGTATGAAATTCTTATAAAATTTGATGAAATAATATATATATAAATAATAATATAAAACATAATAATAATCCAAATATTTAAAAATATTTAAAATTAATTATTAAAAATTAATTTCAATTTCAAGATCTCGAAATTAAATTTCGAAATTTCAAAATTAAATTTCAAAATTTATTTTATAAATATTTTTATATATTCCAATAATTAAATTTTTCATTATAATTTTTTTTTTTAAAAAAAAAGAAAAATTTGAACAAAATTTTCAAAAAAATTCGCGAATATTTATTATTGAATATTTCAATAATTTTCAATATAAATTCAATAATATTTTTATAAATGATTTCTAAGCCCTAAAATAATCATTATTTTAAATTATTATTTTATTTATAACTAATTTATAACTTTTATTGATAATAGTTCTCGTATAGAGAAAAATTTTCAACTTAGCTATAAATTAGTCATTTTAGCGAGGGCATTTCTGATATAAAACTAATATGTGTAGTAACATATTAGTATAATTAATAATAATTATTAAATATTAAATTTATATCTTTTCTTAATAATAATTATTAAAATAATTTATTATTTATATTTTTATTATATATTAAATATTTATTCTTTATTATATTAAATTAAATAGTTCTTTTATTTTTATATATTATATAATATATTTTATTATATGTATTTTTAATATTCTCATGTATTATTAATATTATAGTATATTAAAGTATAATCAAAATATAGTAATAATTTATTATTATTATATAGTTAAATATATTACTATACATAATAATTCATATATTATTATATAGTTAAATATATTAAATAATTCTTATATTATTACTATATTCTTAATATATATTCTATAATATATTAGTTTATATTCTTATATATTAGATATTAAATAACTATTTAAAATTATTAATTTTTATATTATTTTTTATATTTTTTCAATTTAATAATCCTTCGTCTTGGAATTATTAGATCGGAGGTATTTTTCTGGTAATATCTTTACAAATGTCAACTTTATACTGTTAACTGCTCTTGGTGTTGGTATTTTTATTATACTTATTATATCAATTTGGTTATATAAAAAAAGAATAAAAAACAAGAGGACGATATGTCTTAATTAATTTAAATATTAAATAACTTTGTAGTAACTTTATTTTTTGTAATGTTAGCTTATTCCTTCAAAATCTATGAAAAAAAATAAATAAAAATCATTAAAATCACAATATTAAATTTATTAAATTATATTCTTGTATTTTTTAATTTTATAAATGAAAGATTAGTATTAATTCAAAATTTAAACATATTTATTATTATTATTATTATTATTATTATTATTATTATTATTATTATTATTATTATTATTATTATTATTATTATTATTATTATTATTATTATTATTATTATTATTATTATTATTATTATTATTATTATTATTATTATTATTATTATTATTATTATTATTTAAAAAAATATAAAATTCTATATATTTCAATATTTCTCATCTCTTTCTCTTTTTGCAACAGCTATGATTTCTTCAATATTATTATGATTGTTCAATGAGAGTTCCATAAATTTTTTATTATTATATTTACCCTTTACGTTTTCCATATTATTATCATATTCCTCCTGATTACTACAATTATTTTCATTATATATATTCTCATAGTTATCATTATAGATATTTTCATTATATAAATTAAAATTTTCATTGCAAATATCATTATAATTATAGGAATTATTATTATTGCTATAAATGTTATTCATACCAACATTAGCAATATTATTGGTATCATAAATATAATAGTTGACATTTTGATTACTGGAAGTTAGCCTTCTTCCATAATCTAGTTTTTTGTAAATGGTGAATGGTTTTGTTTGTATCTAAGTTGTGGGCAATATTTAATTATATGCCCAGGTTCATGGCACCAGTAACATACCTTAATGTGTAAGTTTTCCAAACCCCTAGTAATGTAGTCAATACCATTCACACCATTGTTATTATTAGAAATATTATTGGTATTTCTTGGGATTTTTTTATTCATTTGATTTATTAAATTATTATTAATGTTATAATTGTTATAATTATTGTTAAAATTATTGTTTCTTTGTAGTTCGTTATTTAAATATTTTTATTTGATACATTGGTATTTAAAAACGTATTATAATTGTTATTATTCAATTGGATGAAATTTTGACTGGCTCTATATCCACCTATAACCGGATAATTATTTTAAATGTTATTATTGTTATTAAATTTTCTACCCTTTTGGATTGGACGACTTATCATTTTTATTATCAACTTTCTCGGCGATTTTACAGGCAGTTTCAATAGTTTTGGCTTCTTCATAAGCTACCTTTTCATAAATATCAGATCTACTACGTATAGAATTTTCGTAATCATACACTGATAATTTTGCTTTGGTTTCAGTGGACAATTGACAATAAAAATCCAGGTATCTATCGTTGAAATCTCTGATACTTTCATTAGGCGTTATCAACATAGTTTTTAATTCCCGGAATCGTTCATCTTCATTTAAGTGATATCTTTCAACCAGAATGTCACGGCATTCTTCTAAGCTCAAAGTTTTATTATATTCCACTAACTTATCGCTGATTATTTGGGTAGTTTCTTCTATAGTTTCCGCTAAGATATATTGAAATTTTTCGTCTTCTGTTGTAATTTGTTCCATCTTCAGCCAGTTATTCATAAGAATGTACCATGATTTTACATTCTTATTACTTCCACCAATAATTGGTAGAGGAATTCTTCTTTCTTCTCTACCACTACTAGAACTCTTTTTATTTATTAAGATTGTATTTCGAAATATAATTACTTATTTAATTTTTTTTTTATAAAACTTATATTGTAATTATCAATTATAAAATATTAATATTATAAATATAACCTATCTTTCTAATTACCGTGTTTATTATATATATATATATATTTTTTTTTACTAGAAATACTTTATTAATTAATTACTACTACTTTATTAATTTAAAAATATCTAATAAGTAATTAGATGCTATTATATTACTACTACTAAATTATTTATATGATATTTTTACTCTATATTATCTATTTAGTTTATTTTATTTTATTAATATTTAATACTAACTATCCACAAATTAGCTATGTTATAATGATTTACGAAACTATACTGTAACTTTTTAATTATTTACTAATTAATCAGTTATTAATTTTCTTAAATTTTGTGTTTAAATATTTAATTTATCTATCATTATTCTAAAATAAAATAATCTAATATTATTTTTTGTTTTTTTTTTATAATATTGTAATATATCTAGTTTTATTTCCTAGTTTCCTATTTCATATTTAACTACATTAAAATTATAAATAAAATATAATATAATTTAATATATTTCATATAATATATAAAGAATAAAATATAATATATTATTATATATATAAATTATAATATAAAAAATATAATAATTTAAATTATTATTTAAGATATAAATTTTAATATTTGAATAAATAAATATTCAAATATACCAATATATTACTACACATATTGGTTTTATATCATTATTTCACCTGTTTGTTCACCTACATCTAAAATATTATCATCATCTTCCAGAGAAATAAAATTATTTAATATCATAAATAATATGTATAATTTAACTATAATCATATAGAGAAATATAATAATCTTCTAAAGCTATAACCGAAAGCATTTTAAATGTGTAACACTCATTTTCTTTACTGTACTTGACACATATTGTAAAATTATTTACACAAATATAAATAATTAAGTAAAAGATTAGGGTTTAACCAAGTCAAAAAATAAATTAATGATAGTTAGAATTTTTAGTATAAAAATTAATCAAATTAGGCAATGAATTAATTTATAATTATTATTTAATAATATTCAATATTATAAAAATGTTTTATTAGAAAAATCAACACAAAATTATTTAATATATTTCTAATAATAATTTCTGTTTAATAAAGCTTTTATTTAAATATTTTTATTAATAATAATTATAAAATAAATATTTAATTTAGCTAAACTCTAATAAAAACTAAGATTAATTTAAAAATTAATTAAGGATTATTTAGTTAATAATCTTTACAAAGAATTTTAAGAATCGATTCTAAATAAAAGTATTTATACTTTTTTATCAAAATATAATTATAAATAAATATTACATGATTTTTATATTTTAAAACATATAATTTTTATTTCAAACAATTATTCTAAACTATTTTAATATTATTCTAACTATTATTATTAATATTTATAATATTAATAATAGTTAGAATAATATTTAATTTATATATTTAATTTCTTAATATTTATAATGTTAAGGAATTAAATATTATTCTATGACTAATTAAGTAATAATAAATGAATCAATCGTATTGTTTATTTTCTAAAATAATTATTATAAAATAGAATAGTTAGTAAATAAATATTTAATAATTATATTTTATATTTTTTTATATAATTTATATTATTATTACTTTTAATTTTAATATTTAATTAAATTTATTATATGGAAAATTTCTAATTTTGTTTCACTGAAAATTTTCTCCAAAATTATATTATAGCGTGCAACTTTAAATGCAAATATCTCCTGATCTAGTAGAGATATCGAAATTATTCTTGTACGACTAAATATTTCGGAGCGCAACCGAAAGGTTGCACATATTTTCAGTCATTTAAAGCAGAAACTCCATTGGTTATTGAGATATGACAATTTAAAGTCATAACTCATTTTCAAGAATTTATATTTGAGTATTAATTATTTTATTTTTCACGCAAAGCATATAAATTTAATTTTTAAATAGTATTGTTTTATAAAAAAATATTTCTTTAATTATTATTGAAAAATATTGAAATATGAAAATTAATTTCGAAATTTTGATCACATTATTTTTACAATGTTATATTTAATATCTTTACTATTTATATATATAATATTGTTATTATAATATGAAACTTATAATAAAAAAATGTCTTAAGAACATAAAAAAAAGATTTCAAAAAATTATAAAAAAAAAAAAAAAAATAAATAGTAAGAAATAATAAATAAAAATAAGAAGTAAAAAATAATAAATAAAAAATAAATATATATATATTTAATTTCATATTTGATATAAAACTAATATGTGTAGCAACATATTAGTATATTTAATAATAATTATTAAATATTAAATTTATATCTTTTCTTAATAATAATTATTAAAATAATTTATTATTTATATTTATATTATATATTAAATATTAATTCTTTATTATATTAAATTAAATAGTTCTTTTATTTTTATATATTATATAATATATTTTATTATATGTATTTTTAATATTCTCATGTATTATTAATATTATAGTATATTAAAGTATAATCAAAATATAGTAATAATTTATTATTATTATATAGCTAAATATATTACTATACATAATAATTCATATATTATTATATAGTTAAATATATTATTATTTTAAATAACTCTTATATTATTACTATATTCTTAATATATATTCTATAATATATTAGTTTATATTCTTATATATTAGATATTAAATAACTATTTAAAATTATTAATTTTTATATTATTTTTAAATTTTTCAATTTTAATAATCCTTCGTCTTGGAATTATTTAGATCGGAGGTATTTTTCTGGTAATAAAATTAAATAATTAATAAAATAAATAATAAAATATAATTATACTATTAAAAGCGACCAGCGCACATAAAAGTCCTGCATATCAAGCATCATATCACATGACTTATAATATGATATGCAGGACTTTTATGTGCGCTGGTCGCTTTTAATAGTATAATTATATTTTATTATTTATTTTATTAATTATTTAATTTTATTACCAGAAAAATACCTCCGATCTAATAATTCCATGACGAAGGATTATTAAATTGAAAAATTAAAAATAATATAAAAATTAAATAATTTTAAATAGTCTTTATTGTCTCTATTATTTTCTGGTTTGTTGACGCCTCGGTGAACGGATAGAATTGTTGGCTTGAGATTTGATATTTTTTTATATTCTTCATAATTATCATATTCTATTGCAAAGTCTATATATTTGTAAGTATCTTCTTCATCCTTCTTGTTCTTGTGATAACGGTAGTTTTTATTTTTATGGTTTTCTTTGTAGTTGCTTTTGTAACCATATTCATCAGCTTTATGTCCATATCTGTTGCACTTGTAGCATTTAATTCTTCTTTTTCTATTATAGTGGCCTTTTACATAGTTGGCTTCTGCATTGTTGTTCATTTGCTTGTTATTATTTCCATATTTTATGGCTCTTCTTTCTAGTAGATATTTATTATACTGTTGTGCATCAATAATGACATCACAGCATTTTCTCCAATTATCACTATATTAGTTTATATTGAAATATAAATAAGGCTTGTTTTTATTGCATTGAACAGATAGTCATATTTTTCTCTATCTGTTTTGATCTCTCCTAAATTTTTAAATTCTGTAAATAAATCGTCCATATGGGTGATAAACATTAACATTGTTTCATTATTTTTATTAAATTTTAAGTCATCTAGTTCTTTTAATATGACTTGTTTTTTTTTCGTTATTTGAGTATCTATTTAGAATACTCAATAATTTGTATAATTCATATGTAGTATTATATTTTTCTTTTATTTCTTCACTAATGCTATTTGTTATTAGTAACTTGGTTAGATTATCTTCATCTACCATTTGTTCAGTAACTGTTTGTGCATGTAACGAATCTCTCAATTTGAAACAATGTTGAAATTATCTTAATTCTATTAAATAGAAAGTGATAACTTCATTGTTCAAATATATGATTGTCTAAATCATATTTAATTATAAAATTTAAAAGAAATTTATTAAGTTTAGTATTTTTGTTTTAAAATTATTTTTATTAAAATTATAAATTTATTTAATACATCTCGTTTATGTATTAAAAATATTAAAATCTAGTTATTAAAAACATTATAAAATTTATTATTATAATCTTTAATTATTATTAATCTAGTAGTTATTTTAAATATTATTATTCTAATTATTATTATTATTATTATTCTAATTTTTATGGATAATTAGTAACAATTTTTAAAAATATTAATTTTACATTTTCTTTTTATATTATTTTCTTATTTTTAAGTTTGTTTATAAATAAAATATTAATTTATTAAAATTAAGAACATTAAATAGTTAAAATAAATAATTTGTTTATATTAAATATTATTTAAATAATTAAATATTTTATAATTTATATTTAAATAATTTTATAATATTTTTGAAATTCAGCAAATATTAATTATATTTTTATAAATTTCATTCTTTATCAATTCCTCGGCGGTTAAGTATAAACTTCGACCCATGAAGTTATTGATTATTAAAGTATTCTATAAAGAATGAAATTTATAATAATTAATTATCTTTTAATTATTATTTATTTGTTTTGATTTAATAAAACTGTTGAGCTTGTATTATTAAAATGTCTTCCATTAATTTATTTTTAATTTATTTTATATTCCGAGTTAAGACTTTAAGTATTCATTATTAATTCTTTATAAGTTCATACAATAATATTATCCACAATTCATAAAATATTATTAGTTTTAATTATTATTTAAAGTTCTTTTTATTTTCTTTCTTTAAGTATATCCACAATTAATATATTTTTGGAGATTTCTCTCAAGTAATTATTATATTTTGTTCTATAACTATTCTTCTCAGTAAATATTTTAGAGCTTTGTTTCATTTAAAAGTTACTTCTTGTAGATTTTATTAATTAATTTTTCATTGTAATTCACTTTTGTAATATAATATTGTAAATAGAAACTTGTCATATATTATTTACTATGGCTTTATAATATTATTTATATAGAATATTTAATATTATAGAATTTTCAGCTTTAATTTGATTTATTATAATATTTATAGAATACCTAATATTATAATTAATATTTTAGAAACATTAGTAAAAATATTTTAAAATATTTTATATGGGTTATTTCTGAATAAATTTGATATTAAATTTTTAATATATATTATTGTAAATATATATTATATTATATTTTAACAATATATTTTAATATATTTTAATATATGATGTAATATATTTGGTTTTAAATTTTTATAATTGGTAATAATTAAATTGTTAAATATTATTATTTTTATAATTATATAGTCATTGGCTAGCTGTTGGGAGTAATTATAACTTCACATCTAGTATAACTATATATTCGATTAACTGTTGGGAATATTAGGCATATTCCACATTTAATCTACTTTTTATTATATAATTTATAATAATATTTATTATGTGTTAATTTATTGTATTTTATTCTTGTTGTTTTATTCAAAGAGAGTCTGTGAGTTTGCTTTTGGGGAACAAGGTAGATATATAAGGTTGCTTATATATTTTCCAAGCCTAAAGGTTAGCTACACAGTAGATTAAAAGAAGGCTAGAGGATTATCCACATCCGTAGAAAGTAATCCACATCTCGCCCGGATTCTCCACCATTGAAACAATGTTGAAATTATCTTAATTCTATTAAATAGAAAGTGATAACTTCATTGTTCAAATATATGATTGTCTAAATCATATTTAGTTATAAATTTAAAAGAAATTTATTAAGTTTAATATTTTAGTTTTAAAATTATTTTTATTAAAATTATAAATTTATTTAATACATCTCGTTTATGTATTAAAAATATTAAAATCTAGTTATTAAAAACATTATAAAATTTATTATTATAATCTTTAATTATTATTAATCTAGTAGTTATTTTAAATATTATTATTCTAATTATTATTATTATTATTATTCTAATTTTTATGGATAATTAGTAACAATTTTTAAAAATATTAATTTTACATTTTCTTTTTATATTATTTTCTTATTTTTAAGTTTGTTTATAAATAAAATATTAATTTATTAAAATTAAGAACATTAAATAGTTAAAATAAATAATTTGTTTATATTAAATATTATTTAAATAATTAAATATTTTATAATTTATATTTAAATAATTTTATAATATTTTTGAAATTCAGCAAATATTAATTATATTTTTATAAATTTCATTCTTTATCAAATTGATAAATTCGTCTATTATCTTAATTTGAAAAATGCCTTCAAAAGTGATAATAGCTTTATCAAGAATAATAATTTTGTAGGTACTTACTTAATTCTTTATAGTTCTTGTTTGAAAGTCAATTCCTTTTCTAAGTTTACTACTTTACTTCACTAAGTTTTTGATAATTATTCCTTTAATTATTAATTTTATTTATTAAACTTCTTTAACTATAATTTTTATTTGGTTACACTAAAAATTATTTATAATACGTTTTATTATTTAATTTTTAATGTTTTATATTTTATTTATTATTTTATTAATTTATTGTTTTATTATTGTTTTATTTTATAAATTTGTTATTTAAATTTATTATTTTATTATTTTATAATTTTATTATTTAAATTTGTTATTTTAACTAATTCTAATTTTATTATTAGTTTTATAATTATTATTAAATTATTATTATATTTTATTATTTTATTTTGGTTATTATTTACTATTTTAATAACAACGAAATAATTTTTATAAAATTTTTACATGTATTTATATTTTTACAATAATTTAAAGTATTTATAATATTTAATAATAAAATAAATAAAAGAACAATTTTATTATAGAAAAGAAAATAAAGAATAAAAATGATAAATAAGAATAATTTTTATTATATAAAAGAAATAAAAGAATAAAGAAATAGAAATTATTTCTATTTAATTTATGAATAATAATCATTTAATGATTATCAGCTAAATTAATAATTTTAATTATTAATTTTGTTATTTACAACTTTTTAACTATTTACATTTATTATTTACAATTTTTAATTATTTATAAGTTTTAATTATTATTAAAGATTTATTTAATTATTTAAAAATTATTTTTCTTTTGAATTTTATTATTAATATTTTTATTAATATTTATTTTATTCTAGAAATTATTTTATTTAATTTATAATTAATATTTATAATATTTATTTTTTTTTTATTTATTTCTTTCTAGAAAACTTAATTATTTTTGTATACTATTAAGTTAGTATACTGACTAATTTAATTTTAGGTTTAATTAATATTTATATTATATTTTATTTTAGTTAAAATTTATGGTAAATTTTTAATATTAAATTTACCAGGAATTATGATTTAATAATTCCATTATTTATCAAAATTAATACAAAATGGTAATATCTTAATTCTTTATAGGGAAGAAAGTGATATTACCTATGTATTTTCAGAATAACTGTCTAAGTTATTTTCCAGTAGATTGTAAATTTAAACACTAAAATTGTTTTATAAAAACACAGTTTTATTATTAAGTTTAAAATATAAAATTTATTTATTAAAATTTTATTAAATTTATTATTATTTATTAAATAGTAGTTTTATTCTTAACTAAACTATTTTATGTTGATTATATATTTTAATTTAGTAATTTATTCTAATAATTATTAATTCATTATATTTATGACTAAGCTATTATTAAAAATAGTAGTAAAGAATTAATTTACATAAAAATATTTACATGTATTTATATTTTTCTTTAAAATTAAACTATTTACAATAATAAATAAAATAATACAAGTATTTATAAAAATATAAATAAAATAATTAAAAATTATTGAATAAAATAAGTAAAAATGTATAAAAATAATAATAAAATAAATAATAAAAATAAATAATATTATTAATAAAATTATAAAGATAAACTGTTTATTTATTTATAAAGTAAATAAAATTAGTTGTTATTTCTAATTTAGAAATGTTTAAGTGTAAAGAATATTTAAAAAGTATTTAGAAGGTATTTTAAAAGTGTTTTTAGAAACTATTTTCGAGTCATATTATTTAATTAAAATATTTTAGAATCGTTTATTATTTTTATAATATTAATTATAAATTGTTTATAATTTATATAAATTTAATATTCAATAATATTTTTAAGAATTGATTTAGTTTAAGATAATAATGATAAAGATATTGTTTTAAAATATAATTTAATAATCTTATTATTTTTTTTATTAATGTTATTAATTATTTTAAATGATAATTCAATATAATATTAAAATTTATTAATTATTTGAAGTTTAGAAAATAATTATAATTAAAGTAAATTAATAATAAATTATAGAGAATAATAATAAATAAAACTAATTAGAATTTTTAAAAGTTAATATTATAATTAAAAGTACTATAAAAATTTCATTATTTATCAAAATCAGTAAAATAGTAACCATGGTCTAGTGGTTAGTATCTATGACCATCTGGGCGAACACTCTGGGTTCGACTCACACCTTGTTCCAAATTTTATAAAAATTTTATTTTAAATTTATTATAAATTTCTGTATTTTATTCTGTATTTGTTTCTGTATTTTATTTCTGTATTTCTTTATAGAATTACATGGAATAAAATTAGAAACTTTAAGAAAAAATTATATAATATTTCTTTATTTTTCTATGAGATTCATTTTATAACAAAATATCTTAGTTTCTAGCAATTTTTATTATTTTTTATGAACTTTTACTTTTAAAACTATTTTTCCGCAAAAAGTATAAATAGGTGTAAAATCTTTAGTTAAAATATTTTTCTTTGTGCTTTTATTCTTTTAATAACCTTCATATATATTAGTAATAATTAATTCATAAGTAGTTCGAAACACTACAAAGATTAGTTATTATTAATTTTTAATAATTAATAAAACTAAATTCTAATAAAACATATTTTAAATATAAATAAAATAAAACTTAAAACTAAATCTTACTAATATATATATCTCGACACCGACCTTTCAGGTTAACAAAGGAAAGGTGTTCTGATATTGCAATAAGTATCTTTTATTTTAAATTTTATTTTGTTTGTGTTTACTTCAAATTTTGGTGTCAATTGTAATATTGGAACTACCGTTCCGTTACAGTGCATATACTAAATCTTTATTATTTCTCACTTCTATGTATTTGTCTAAGTTTGATTCTTTAATAGAACTTTTCTTGATCTTTTTCATTAAATCTTCTTCTATGTAGTTATTTAATTTGTATCTCTCGAGAAGATAAAATTCATCATCCCATGTTTTAAAGTTATTTTTACTAAGGAGGTTCTTAGTTCCAGTTGAGTTGTAGGATGGTATAGACATTTTTTATAAATATTATATATTTTATTTATTATTTAAAGTTTATTTTGGAGTCGTAATGAGACTTTCAATCTTTTACACGAAATTATGAAAACGGGATGAAATGTAGATTTCAATTATATTTTATTAAACTTAGCTCTATATTTTATTATTACATTTATACATATTTTTATAATTATTACATATATGTTATTACTTAAAAAATTACTAAATAAATTTTTATTGTACTACATCATAATACATTATGTATTATGAATATTATAATATTGTATATTATAAAGTATAATATTGAACTTTATTTCTAATAATAAATATATATGTATAACTCAATCTTAATCTGGGTAATATACAGTTTAGTGTCTCTCTACTAATTATCTGAACAATTATACACTATATTTTATATATTTTTATTTATTATTTAATTATATTTATTTATTAAACATTTTATTTTAATTATAACAGTTATTATTATTAAAAAAATATTAAGAAATCTTAATAGATTATATTCTAAAATATCTTAGTTTTATTATTATTTTATATATTCTTGTAATTTCATGTAAAATAAAATATTACAATTAATATTAAATATTAAAAATATATAAATAATAAATAAATTATTAAAAACTAATCATATAATATAATAAGTCTAATTATTATTGTGCAAATCTCTGTTTTTAGTATTTCTTTATTACAATATGTTAGAATATGTGAAATATGTGTTAAATGTATTAAAATGTATTGTATTAGATTTAATGTATGAGCCACATTGTATGAATATAAAAGCATGTAATTTATGTAAATTAAATATTTGTAACTCTTTATCATAAAAATATATTAATAAAGTTGACATAATATTAAACCCAATTAACTGTATGTATTTATTGTAATCGTAATATATATATAATAAAAAATTTTTTTAAAAAAAAAATTGCAAATAATAAACCAGTCACGTAATTATTAGAATAGATATTTAAATTTAAAAACTATGTATTATTATTTTATTTTAACGTTTTGAATTATAATTAATTATAAGAATATTATAAATTTAAATAATAATTGGGACTCTTAAGCTAGTAAAATATGTTCAATAGACATATATATATATTAAATAATATTTTTATTAAAAAAATTATTCTTAAAATTAATAATTTTTTAATAATAATTGTAATACATGCAATTTATAATAATATATAACAAATGTATAATCTAAATAACTAATTACTAGTATTTAACAAAAATAATTTTAATTGATGATTTGATTCTATTAGTAGGCATTATTAAAAAAATATAAATAATTAATAAGATTATAAGAATCTAAAGATATTAACAAAAGAATGTAATATAATATAATAAAATGGTATCTAAACAAATAGTAGTAACTGTTTCAATAATTATCTATTTATTTTTTTAGGATGATGAGTTCTATCGACTATTAATACTATATTAAATATTTGAGAGTATTATTTCAGATTTTTTGGTTAAAGAAAAGAAATATATAATATTTTTAAGTTAAAATAAAATTCTTGAAATATAAGTTATTATCAACCATAATAAATTACTTTTACGAATATTAACATAAATTGAGTTTTCAAATGTTGATGATGATATATAAATGTATTTTCAGAAAAATAAAATAAAATATTTAATTATTTTATTGTTTTTAATATTATTAAACAATAAAATAATTTATTATTATAATAATTTTTTTTGTATATTTTAATTTTTTATTTATACTACTACTACTACTACTACTATTATTATTATTATTATTATTATTATTATTATTATTATTATTATTACTTATTATTATTATTATTATTATTATTATTATTATTGTT
>MCFG01000318.1:0-35000 GCA_002104895.1 Anaeromyces robustus
AATTCTTTAAATTTTTAATTATGTTAAATAAATAAATTATTAAATATTATTTTATTTATGATTTTTTATAAAAAATATAAATTATTAAAGATAATTTATTTAAATTTTTTTAATAATAATTTCTATCATTATATATAAAGATTAACAATTGTTTTATTTTTATTATTTTTATTAGCAAGCTATTTATATTAATATATAAATCAATATTTAAAAGTTAAATAACTCAAACTATTTAATATATATTTGATATACTTCTAAATAATAATAATAATGATATTTAATCATGATTTTTTTATAACCTTTTTTATTTGTTTGATAACTCAATATATTCATTTTTTTATTTTTTTTTTTTCTTTTATATTGAATTACTTTTTTTTAAATTTATTATTTATTTTATATATGAATATTCAATACTATTTATATATCATTTAACTATATATATTATTTTAAAAAATATATAAATGACAATATTTATAATTTTTATAAATAAAACAATAATAATAATATAATTATTATTATTATTACTGAATATTCAAATATAAAAAATTAAAAAAATTATTTTTTTTTCTTTTATATTGAATTATTTTTTTTTTTAAATTTATTATTTATTTTATATGTGAATATTCAATACTATTTATATATCATTTAACTACATATATATATTTTTTTAAAATGTCAATATTTATAATTTTTCAAATAAAACAATAATAATAATATAATTATTATTATTATTATTATTATTACTGAATATTAAAATATAAAAAATAAAAAAATAAAAAAAGATTAATAAATAATACTAAAATAAAAATTAAAATATATTATTATATATAATAATTAAATATTAAAATTATAATTATGTATTTACTTATTTACTTATTTATTAATTTATATATTTATTATTTATTTATTAATATACTTATTTATTTATATTTATTTATTTATTTATTTATTTATATTTATTTATTTATTTATTTATTTATTTATTTATTTATTTATTTATTTATTTATTAATATACTTATTTATTTATATTTATTAGTTATTTACTTATTTACTTATTTACTTATTTACTCACTTATTTATTTATTTATATTTATTTATTTATTTATTTATTTATTTATTTATTTATTTATTTATTTATTTATTTATTTATTTATTTATTTATTTATTTATTTATTTATTTATTTATTTATTTATTTATTTATTTATTTATTTATTTACATATACATATTTATTTATTTATATAATATTATTTATATAATAATTTTTTTAAAAAATAAACAATAAAGTTCAAAAAGTGGATATTAAAAAATAAATAAAATTTTTTTAATATACACAATATGTTATGTCAATATCTTAACATTTTATTGGTTTATTTTAGTGGCTATGAGTGTATAAACATTTTTAGTATAATAAAAGGATTAAAATAAAATAAAATAAAAAGTCAGAAAAACTTATTCCATAATTCTATGTAATAATAGATCATAAACAAATAAAAAATAAATTATTTAATGATATACTTAAAAATAATAATAATAATACAATAAAAATAAATGAAATAAATATGTCAAAGCCAATGAGCATATTAAAATTATTATTATAATATATATAATAAATTCTACACTTTTTTTTTTAAAAAAAAAATAAAAAAACTTCACTAACTGATTTTTAAATATTAATTATTTTTTTTGTTTTAATACTATTAAATATTAATATATTATTTATTAATTATTATTATTATTATTATTATTTGTTATTTGTTATTTGTTATTACAATTAAACTATTTTTTCAATCATATATTTTTATTATGAAGTTGTATAAGATAATCTAATCCAATAATTTAATATAATTCATATGATATTTATTTGCATCATATGTAATTCCATAAAAGGAAAGAATCATGCACTTCATTTATTCTAAATTTGGTGGGTTGATGAAAAAAATTTGGTACTTTTATTAATTAAGAAATAAATAAATGGATAAATATTATATATTTTAATAAAATATATTTCATATTAAATATTTTGTTTAAAAATTAAATATATTAATATATATATATATAAATATTACCAAATAATTATGATAGACATTAATATTTATATTCTTTTCTTTAGGTTTTAAATATTTTAAAATAGAAAAACCATTAATATTTATAAAGTATAAATATAATATTTAATATAATAAATCATATAAACATTATAATGTTAAACTATAAGAAAATATTTAAAAATTAAATATAATAAATTAGATATTATAACATTTAAACAACAATATGAATTGCTTTTATGACAATATTTAGTGTTAAATAAATAAATAAATATATTAATAAATTAATTAATTGCATAGTTTTATTAAAAGATCTTAAATATGTATGCCATTATACCATTATCAAATTATTATACATTTTTTATAATATTAATATTATCTTAGTTCAATTACAATTTTTCAAATTTATAATTAATACATTAAAAATCTTTTAATAATACTAAGTAATAAATATATAATATATAAAATATATTTATTTTTTTTTTTACTATTTGAGGGTATTTATAATTATATATTATATATTACAATATATTCTAACATATTTAATTATATAATAAATTTATTGGTAAATGATATAAAAAAAACTAAAAATTAAATTTTGTAATAAACCAAAAAAAAAAAAAAAAAAAAAAAAACTAAAAACTAAATTTTGTAATAAACCAAAAAAAATATTAATTAAAATTTAAATAAAATATAATTTATTGTTTTTATATAAATATATTAAATATATAATATATTGCAATTATATATAATTCAATTTAAAAATTTAATTAAATACATAATAAAAAAAATTTACTATTATCAAATTAAATAAAATAAACAAAAAAGATTAAAAATATTCATACTGATTTATCTTTTATATAAATATATAAAAAAAAAAAAAAACTGCATTTTAATAGAATTATCTAATGTAGTTTCTTATTTCTTATAACATAATACAAATGTAATTTACTAAAAATGCAATCTTTTAAATCTTTTAAATAAGAAAGTTAAAAATTTTGTTTTAATATAAATTTTATTATTGCATATATTTAATTAAAACCACAAATTATATGTTATTTTAAATACTTTATATTTTTTTATTATGGATTATCTTTAACTGTTTTCAAAGTAAAATTAAAGAAAAAATATATCTTTTATGTTATTGTAAAATCTGTTACGCGTTTTTCATTAAAAAAAAAAAAAACTGATTAATAAATAAAAATAATTTAGAATTAATATAAATAAGATACAATATATATAATATATATATATTATGAGTATATTATCTATTGTGTTGATTATATTAAGAAATAAATAAAGAGCAAAAATATTATTTATTTAAATTTGGTTATATTAAATAATTTTGGTTTAAATTTTAAAATTATGGCAAAACATTTTAGAAATAAAAACATAAAAAATAAATAAATAAATAAAGCTAATATATTAAATATTATATTGATTAATATATTAAAATTATATTAAAATAAATTAATATTACTTTATGAATATATTATTTTTATATATTATATTTTAAATAAAAGTACGATATTAATATATATTTTAAAATTTTAATTATTAAAAAATATATTATATCCAAGACGTTATATGGAATGTAAAATAAATATAATTAAAATTAATTATTCATTATTATATAAACTGTATACTGTATATAAACTGTTAATTGATATTTTATATTATTAATATATTAAATTATATATTAAATATATTATAAATGTTTATTTTATTGTACATTTCATCATAAAGTTTGTTTCATTTATTCATTTATTAATTTTATTTATTTTTTTTTTATTTATTAATTTATTAATTTATTAATTTATTAATTTATTAATTTAATTACTTTTATTATTCATTATTTATTTATTTATTTATTTATTTATTTATTTATTTATTTATTTATTTATTTATTTATTTATTTATTTATTTATTTATTTATTATTTTATTTTATTTCATATTAAAATTTTTATATATAAAAAGAGTACAATTTGTCTTTTTTTATCATTTATTGTTTTTGCTACTAAAGTCTTAGTTTTATATTATGTAGTAATATATAAATAATAAAATAATAATATATTTAATAATATAATAATAACAGTAGTTAATAATTACAGTTTTTTTTTTTTTTTTTTCAAATAAAATAATTGAGAAGAAACCTAAAAGTAAATAAATAAATAAATAATATTAAAATAAGTTGTTATCATGAATTAAGAATAAAATAAAACAATTTCCATTTATTTTTAACGTAAAAACGCTAAAAAAAAAATAATAAACAAAATTTTTAAATAAAATTAAATAATTTAAAATAATTATTTAATTCTCTTTAAAAAAAAAAAAAAATTCAAGGTAAATGTATAAATATTTCAATCAATGCAATTTAAGTAATTAACAAAAAACTTAAATATTTTTTATGATAATTTCATCATTATTTATATTATACTTTAAAAAAAAAGACATTATAAATATTATTATTTAACTTATATAATAAAATAATTTAAACCTTATTTGTTTTTATACCTTTTTTTTTTGTAATAATAATTGTAATATTTACAATATATTGAAAAGGTTTTAATAATAAAAAACAAAAATATAAAAAATATATTTATTTATATATATATAAAATAAAAAGTAAAATTTATTTTAATAATAGTTAATTATGAAATTATGAAAATATATAATTTTTTATTTTTATATTATAAATAAAATTTTGAATAATTATTATTAAATCTACTTACAAGTATAATTTAAAATTTTTTAAATAAAAAAAATTTTAAATCAAAAATTTGTAATAAATTTTGTTATAACAAGCTTTAAAAATAATATAACATTAAAACAATATAAAAAAAAAAAAAAAAAAAAAAAAAAAAAAAAAAAAAAAGAAAGAAGAAAAGAAAAAAAAATAAAAAAAAAGTAATAAAAGAAAATTAAATAATTACTGTAATCTTTTTTATATTATTATTATATGTAATATTACTATATATATAAAATAAAATAACTTTTTTAAATAAATAAATTAATAAAAACTAAATAAATGGCTGATTATTTAAATGAAGATTCATTTTGTTCATGGCATACTTGCCAAGAAGAAAATCAATACACTAAACCCAGTAATGAAAATATTATAAAAGATTTTAATTTGAATATAGATGATTCAGATGAAGATTCTATAAAAGAATTTCAACAAATTATAGATACGACTGATGCTTTTAATAATTTCAAAAATGGAAATAATAGTGATAATGATTTTCTTAGACCATCAACACCAAATAGAATTTTAAAAAAAGATAATAGTCCTATATTGTCAAATATTTTAAGACCTAAGTATCTTAGTTTTAATAATGAACAGCTTCAGCAAAATGTAAGTTTGGCTGATAAAACTACTCCATATAATAATGTAAATATTGTTGAGAACTCTCATGAAATACCATCTTTCACTTTAAATGATGAGAAAGTTTCAAATATATTCAATATTTCAGATGTAAAATTTAATATTTTATCAGAAAATCAAACATCTTCAATGACTTTGATTGATTCTCAAAATCAAGATATTGAAGAAACCCCTTCAAATATTTCTATCCCAGAAGGTACACTATCAAATTATGAAAAAATAAATGCAATGTTACCACCAAGTGGTAAATCACATGATATCAATGAAAATACTAAGAATAATCTTGAAAATAAAAAAGAAAATATTAAAGATGATATTGAAAATAAAAAAGAAAATATCAAAGATGATATTGAAAATAAAAAAGAAAATATTAAAGATGATATTGAAAATATAAAAAATAATATTGAAATATCCGATAATAAAATTAAAGATGATCTTAGTAATATTACTGATAATATAAAAGATAATATGGAGGATACAAAAGAAATAATTAATGATGGTATAAAAAATGTTAAAGAAAGCACAGAAAATATCAAAATGAATACTACAGAAAAAATTAATAAAAATAATGTCGTCGATGATAATAACAATGAAAATACAGGTACATTAGGTAGACTTTTTAGTTATTTTAAAGGATTTGGAAAATATGAAATTAATGAAAATGTTGATAATAAAGAAGATAAAGCTAAAGAAGAAAATGAAATTAATACCATCCAAAAGGTAACAGATGTTCAAAATTTAAAACCACCTGTATTAATAGCAGAATCTTCCTCTTTGACAATGGTTGATAATGATGAATATGATGATTCAGAATTTGTAAATGCTTATGATGGCAATTATAATGAAAATTCATATGAAAATCATTATGATGATAATTTTTCTTATAATAATAAAATAATTAATGAAAATAATGATAAAAATGAAATTGAGAATGAGAATGAGGATGATGTTGAAACTGAAGATGAAGATGAATTTGAAAATGCTATTCAAGAAGTTAGTACAAATATAAATAATAATCAACAAAATATTAATTCTCAAGAAGTTGTTGTAGAAGAAACAGTTGTTCAAAGTTCAGATAATACAGGAAATGTTACTAATAAAATTTCTACCTATGTAAATAAAGACGATATAAACAATATAAATAATAATGAGCCACTACCAACAATCATTAATAATAATATGGTCAATAATAATTATTACGATAATAAAAATGATGATCATAATATTATTGATAATTATGACGTTAACATTAATAATAATAATAATAATAATATTATCGACAATAATAAATTTACTGATGATAACATTATTTATGATGATGATAATGAAAATGAAAATGATAACAATATTATCAATAATAATAATAATAATAATAATATCGAAAATAATAGCACACAAAATGAAGTTGAAGACGATGAATCTGAAGCAACTACGGATGATTGTAAGTAAAATTATAATATTATTATTAATATTAATAAAAATAAATGATAATAATATATAAATATATATAATAACATATCTATTTTATTGAACATTTTTTTTTATTAATAATTATTAAATTATATTTGATTCAAAAAATATAGTCCAAGATGCTATAACTTCTTCATATGTTAATATCAATATTAATGAGTCACAATATTCTTCACAATACATATCAAAAATTCATCCAATGGCATTATCAGACAAAGAAGGGACAATTAGAATAATTAATCCATTAGTAAAAAAAGGATCTTCAAATACTCTAAAAGCACAACCTATAAATATAGAATTAGTACCAGTACATAAACCAATTAGTGAAGTTGGTGATTATAATTGTACTTTTGATAGTTTTAAAACGGGTATACAAGAATCTAGAATAATGAATGAAGAATACGACAATAATATCTTACCAAATGAACAATCAAATAAAATTCTTAAAAAGAAACATGTATGTATTATTTATTATTATATAATTATAATATATATAGATATATATTTTCATTTTTCAATACTATAATAATTTATATATATATATAATTATAAAAAAAATTTTTTTTTTATTTATACATTATTAATTCTCTATTCATATATATATATATATAATAGAAAAAGAGAAAGTGGTATAAGAAAATATTTAGATTGGCAATTTGTAAAAAGCATGATGATGTTTAATTAAAAAAAATAATATAATAACAATATAATAAAATCTTATATATCAATACATATATATATATATATGATTTTATTATTTTTTATTATAAATTATTAAAATAATTTACCATATTTTTGAAAATTAAAGTTTAATTTTTTAAAACGGAATAATCAAGAAGAATAATATAAAATAATAAATATCAACAAATAAAACAAAAGATAAATATAACTTAAATATCAGCAGTCAATAAAAAAAAAAAAAAAAAAAAAAAAAAAAAAAAAAAAAAAGAAAGAAAAATAACATAGAACATTTAGGTTTTGAAAAGATATAATTATTCACGCAAATTACATAAAAATAATTATTTATTGTTTATACATTTTATATTTTAACCATTAGTATATTATTTTATTTTTCGTTTTTTACAGTTAATAAAGCGTTATTTTATCCTCATTATACAATAACTGTATATATAATATATATATATATTAATATTATCATAATTATAGCATTTAAAATATACTTTTAAATTATATTAATAATATATAACAATATAACAAATACATAACCAAAAATATATAATATAATACATTTTTATTTTTTATAATATTAAACATATATATAATAATACCATAATAATAACAAATTATAATATATTTATTATAGTAATAATTATGAGATTTATATAAAATATAACATTATTATTGATATTATTTAATATTTTACATGACCATAAATAATGAAATTCATATACAAAATTTTAACATAATTTTAATTTGAGCATAAATAATAATATTTACACACTTTTATTATTTAATAATGATAATAATAATAATGATAATAATTATAATAATAAAAGGAATAAAAGGAATAATGAAAATTAAAAAAAAAAAAATTTTTTTTTTCTCATTATTACTTAAAAAATATTAATAATAATAATTAATAATTAATATAATTTTGAAAAAAAATATATATATATTTTTTATTTATTATTTTTATTTTTAAATTTTTTTTTTCCTAAATGACTATTTAATATAACCTTGAATAAAATAATATTAAAGATATTAAAAAAATTAAAAAAAAAAAAAAATAAATAAATAAATAAATAAATAAATAAATAAAAAAATAAAAATAAAACATAAATAAAATAAAAATAATATAAAACAAAAATAAAAATCAAATCAAACAATCAGATCAAAAATTACTTTTAAAATCTATATTAAAAAGAAACAAAAATTACATAAAAAAAAAATCTATAATAATATTTATTATCTACATTTGTATATATATATTTACTTATTTAATATTATATTCATCATAATTAATAATTAACAATGGATATCATATTTTTAATTAATTAATAGTGTAAAAATAATTATTATTATTTGTTTGTCTATTAATAAAAAATATTAAATATTTTATTTATTTTTTGTTTTTTCTTTGTTTTTATTTATATATATATATATATATAATTGTGTGTCATAATATGTCCATATCAAAATGTAACAAAAAACGTGGATGTATATTCTCTTCCTATAGTCAAAAAAAAAAAAATGTAACAATTTTATAAATTTTATCTAATTCAAAAAAAAAAAATTTAAATATTTATTATTTAAATTTTTAATTATGTAGAAATAATGAACTCCGAGTTTTTGAAATATCTCCCGGATACAAAATAATAATAATTTGTATAAAAAATAATTATTAATATATAATGATTCTATAGTTTAGATAAATATAATAATAAAACTTGTAAATATATAAATAATTATCTTATAATTGATGTTATAAATAAAGATCATAAACAACACTTTAATGAAAGATTAAGAATAAAAATGATATTACTAATGAATTTGGTTGATGAAAGTAATAGAAATAAATGAAATTTTAAAAATGAATTTAGTAATAATATTTCATTTAAAGAATAATTAATAAAAAAAGTCAAAAATGAATATACTACCGTTTTATTTGTTATTTTTCTTTTATTACTATTTTCATTGTTATAAAAATACTAAACAATTATTTTTAATTATTTTTTTTTTTTTTTTTTTTTTGTATCATCTTCCATATAATATAAATCTTTTTATTTTAATATAAAAATAATATATTACGAAATAATATAAAAAGTTTAAATTTAATTAATTTTTCTTTTATTACTATTTTCATTGTTATAAAAATACTAAACAATTATTTTTAATTATTTTTTTTTTTTTTTTTTTTTGTATCATCTTCCATATAATATAAATCTTTTTATTTTAATATAAAAATAATATATTACGAAATAATATAAAAAGTTTAAATTTAATTAATAATTTCCTTTTATATTTTTTCAATTTCACATATTAAAAATTAAAAAAAAAAATATTAAAAATTCATTAATATTAATTTATTAAAAATATTAATTTATTTGTATATAAAAAAATAAAATAATTAAATATATTAATTATTAATTTTTTTTTGTTGTTTTTAATCTGGTTTAAAAAATTAATAATAAATTAATTATTAAAAAAATAAATAATTTGAATATTTTTAATTATTCATTTTTAATTAAAAAAAAAAAAAAAAAAAACTTAATTGACATTTATTTAATTATAAAATGATATATTATTAATTATTATAAACTTTTAATCTATTGTAAACTACTATTATAAAAAAATTCAGTAATATTTTATATTCCAATTTCTTTATTTTATATAAAAAACAAAAAATCTTAAAAATTTTTATTAAAAAAAAAAAAGAAAAAAAGAAAAAAAGAAAAAAAAAAAAAAAAAGAAAAAAAAATAAAAAAAAATAAAAAAAAAAAATAAAATGGTAAAATAGTAAAAGTAGAATGAAAAATCTGTATTATGGTAATTAATAAATAATTATTATCTTAATATTTTTAAATATTATAAAAAAAATTTTTTTTTAATATTACTAATATTATACATATATAATTAATACATATGTATGCATATTATAATTTTTAATTTTTTGAATTACACACTGTAAAATAACGAAAAATTATAATATTCTATTTTTTATATAAAATATATATTAACCATTGAATTTATTTTTTTTTTTTCTATATTATATTTCAAATAAATATTTATAAACTTATTAGCAAAACTATGTTTATATATAAAGCAAAAATAATAAATAAAACCTTATAATAAAATTTGACAATTCAACAAGCGAAAATATATATATATATATATATAAAGCATAATTAAATTATATATATTATTTATAATACCTTTTTACACAATAATAAAATAAAATTTAATAATTATAATCATAATATAAGAATATCAAAATATATAATTTCAAAAAATAATAATTAATAAAACAAAATTACGAGAATTAAATTGTGAAATAATAATTAATATCTTTAAATTGAAATAAATTGAAATTTTAAAAAATTAAAAATCAATTAAATAAAATTAAAAATGAATACCTACGGTAACAGAATAGATGTTATTAAAAAAGGCTATTTAATACATAAAAAACATACAAAAGTATTTGTAATTTTATGTTCACCTTTAACTATTTCTGATGTTTCCACAGTTTATTATTCAATTTTTGGAGGCAATGGTATAAATTAAATTAAATAATATATAAATTTTTTATTATTTTTTTTTTTATTTTAATATCAGTTATATACTTATATTGTTAAAAAAAAATTTTTTTTATAAATATATTTTTTTAATATTTCAAACAATTGAGGTTTGGAAAATAGAGCTGCAATATTAGGAAATATTGCTTTTGCTGCTATGGAAGGTAAATTGAAAATATGTATATATAATAAAAAGAAATTATTATATGTATTTTTAGTCTTAATATTGAAATAATAATTTTTTAAAATATATTTTTTTCTATATAGAAACACCATTATTGATTTTATTAGCTTCCGAAAAAGAAACTAGCCGTCCAATATTTGTTCATTTTATGAATATTAATGGTATTGATGATGAAGTATGTTTTTTTTTTTTTTTTTTTTATAAAAATGAATAAAATATTTGTTAATAAAAAGAAAAAAAAAAAATAATGATAATAATAGCAACAATAATAAAATTTTACAGGTTAAATTGGGACAAGCTTGCTGCATGAGATTACATACTACTAAAGCAGATTTTACTTTTTCAGCATCAACTAGTACAGATTATCAAGAATGGATTTATGCTTTTAAAGATGCTTATAAAAAAGCTCATCCAGCATCAAAAAGAAGAACATTAAATAAAGAAGTAGATGATGTTGATGATTTAGAAGAAAATAATTATACAGTTGAAAATATTGACCCTAATATGTTTATTCCATATAATCCTACAGCTACATTAGGTCGTTCTCGATCAGCTTCAAAAGCAGAAAAACCTTTATTAGGTCGATTATTCGGCCAGTGTATACCGGATACTAATAATAATAATAAAAACAATAATAATAATAATAATAATAATAATAATAAAATTAATAATAATAATAACTATAATAAAAATCATCATCACTATAATTCAAACTATTTAAGAAATTCTCCTGCTGGTATGAGTCCTCGTAATAGATCATCTAATACAGCACGTGTTGTAACTCCATCCTCTCCAGCAAATAAAAAACCTATTGAAACAAATAGATTATCTAACCCCCCTGCTCATATTAATCTACCACCTACTTTGCCTGTTAATCCTGCTACTACTTCTGTTATAACACCAAACAATGCTGTATATAGTGAAATGCCACCTTTAAATCCACCAACAAATGTAAATACTGTTAATACTAATGTTAATACTATACCAACTACTGCTACTACAACGACAACTACTACTTCTTCAGTAACTACAACAGCATTACCAACATCACCTGCACCAAAAAAAATTGAAATTCCTAAAAATGAAACACCAGTACCAATAAAAACTAATTAAATTTAAAAAAAATACGGAAAATTTTTAAATTAATATAAATATATATATATATATATATATAATGAATAAAATTATATATTATATTTAAGCTACTTTTTTAAAATCTATTATTCTTTATAATAATATTATTACTATAAAACATTATAAAAAATATTAAAAAAAAAATTATACTTATGATAATTATATAACAAATAGCTCTACATATATCACATTATTCATTTTTAACTTGTTTTTTCTTTGATAACACTTTATATATTTATATTATTATTTTTGTATTTCATTTATTTATTATATATTACCAATATAATTATATCAATTAATATTAATAATAAATAAATAATTGTATATATTTCTATTTTTGTATAAAATTTTCATCGAATTTACTTTACATTAATATATATAGTAATAATACTAATTAATATTTAATAAATATTTATTGTCAAAAAAAAAAAAAAAAAAAAAGCAAGGAAAAAAAAAATATAATAAAAGTCAAAAAGTATCTAAAACTTATTATTTTGAATATTTTTAATTATTTAATATTATGATAAATACTAGTTAGTATTATATTATAAAATTATAATTATATCATTTTTATTTTTTTTTTATTTATTTATTTATTTTTTTTATTTATTTATTCATTTATTTATTTATTTATTTATTAAATTATTTATTTATAAGAATAATAAAATATTTATTATTACTAATAGTATTCTTAATCATTGATATAAATAAAACTACTTTATTTTTGTATATTAATTTTTTAATATATTATTATTTTTTTTATAGATTATTTGCTATATATTATTAAAAAACTTTTTATTTGTTCTATTTATTATTGATTATTACTCATTATTTACATAATTATTTTATTATCATTATTATTATTATTATTATTATTATTATTCATTTTATACATTTTTTTTCCTTTATTATTATAAGAATTATTTATTTTCGATTTGTTTTCGATATGTTTTAACAAAAATTTACTATATATATAATTACTTTTTGATTAATTAATTATTTGATTGATTTTTTAAA
This sequence comes from Anaeromyces robustus, assembly GCA_002104895.1. Lineage (NCBI taxonomy): Eukaryota > Fungi > Neocallimastigomycota > Neocallimastigomycetes > Neocallimastigales > Neocallimastigaceae > Anaeromyces > Anaeromyces robustus. The sequence continues at coordinate 13,490 of MCFG01000318.1, forward strand.
ATATTTTTTTTTTCTTCCACTTTATATATATATATATATATTTTTTTTTTTTTTTCTGATTTTATTGATTTTAATTTATCTTTATTTATTAGATATTTGCGACTTTATTGAACTCCAAAGTTCATATTGATATGCATCTATATCTCTATGTATCAAAGCATATTGCTTAAATATATTAATAAAATCATCCTTTCTTTCTTTTTCAAAACGTTGAATATCAGTATCAACTTGCAATGAAGCAATAGCTAATATACTTAATTGAGATTCTTGATCACCTTCTAATTGATTAATAAAATCTTTTGTACTAGAAATATTATTTTGACGAGTAACAATTGGATCATTATCAATAAAAGAATTAATAGTACTTCTAAATCTAAGAATATTATTTTCTATACCAATACTACCAGTAGGTTCATAACTTGGTTCATGAGCATTTTCATTTTCCATATGTTTTAAATAATTTCTTTTATTTTCAAGTTGTTGAGAAATCTGTTGAAATCTCAAATATTTATTTCTGTAAACTTTACAAACATTTAAAGCAATTTCAATATATTTTATATATTGTACAAGTGTATCAATAATATAAGTTTCCATATTTTGTAATGCAGTTTGTAACTTTGTATATAAAGTTTCTCCTGTCTTTCTAAATTGATCTAAAATTGGTGCATAAGGATCTTTCTCCATAGACCAACAATTATATATTTCACCTGAATTTGAATATAATACACTTAAATCTTGAAGATTTTTACAAGCTTCGGATTGAATATTATACATTGCTGTAATATATTTTAAACATAAATTCAATTTGTCTTTTATTATAACAAGTCTTGGTTCTTATTATCATAATTATAATCATTATTTATGGATTATATACATTATTTTTTTATATAAAATGTAATGTATTTATAAATATAATATTATAATTTATATATAAATATTTAATTAATTAATAGTTAAAATAATTATTAATTGATTATTCTAAAAATAAATATAAAAATAAATGAAATCTTATAATTTATTATTATTATTATCATTATTATTATTATTATTATTATTATTATTATTATTATTATTACCATCAATACAAGAAACAATTTTGTTGGTGCCCTCTTTCAAATCAATAATATCTTGTTTTGAACTCCATTGAGCACCTTGTTGAATAAATAAATGAATAATATGCATACAACATAAGACTGGATGCTTTCTTAATCTATTCAAAAATGTTTGTAGCATACGTTTTCTTTTTTCGACCATTGTATCTTTTTGATTTTTACCGGATCCTGTAGCATATTCTATAAGATTTGATTTTCCTGGAATAGGTGGAATAATAAGAGTTGGGAAACGCGCTATCAAATGCTTTTGTAACATATCAAATTCTGAATATCTACGCTTAGTTTCAAATAATACTTCATGATCTTGTTTCCTAATGGTCTGAATGGTGTAGATAATATATGAACTTCCGAAAAAGTCATTAATTTTTTCAGCTTGAGTAATTTCTATAAAATAATCATTATAATTATCATGATTAAATATATTATCTAAAAGGTCACAACAATGAACCTTACTCTTTATATCAATTCCATATTCTTCAATAGAATTAATATTTGTTGATCTTAATAAACGTTTAACATTCGGTTCAGGAGGTGTTATAAATGAACAATCAATTTGATTTCCAGCACTTTGAAGTAAATTTGGTTTATTTGGATATTCAATATCGATATTTTTAAAACTTCCTTCTGTATCATCATTTAGGGTTGGATTTTCAATTTCAGAATCTTTATTATTAATATTATTATCAATATTATTATTATTTATATCAACATCTTCATAATCTGGAGACATTAAAGGATCACTATCTACTGCTTGAAGTGACATTTTGTTAAATATTTGTATATAATTTAAATCTTATTTTACTTGCTCGTTTATTGGTTAGTTAGTTGTTTTGGTATTGATTGACTTAATACCTTATTCTATTTCTTATTTTTATTTTATTAATTCATTGATTTAAATATTTTTATTTTCATAATTAAATAATTATTTATATTAAAATTTTAAAATGTAATATAAAGAAAAAAATAAAAAAAATAAAAAAGAAAGAATAAGAAAAAAGTTATTTATTAAATAGAAAGAATATGTAAATAATATATCTTTTTTACAATTTATCCTTATTTATTTATTTATTTATTTATTTATTTATTTATTTATTTATTTATTTATTTATTTATTTATTTATTTATTTATTTATTTATTTATTTATTTATTTATTTATTTATTTTTGTATATTTTTCTTTTTAAATTAATTAATTTACTTCTTTTACTTATTTTAAAAATATAAATATTATATTTTAAATTTACAATTGTGATTTTTCGGTCAATAAATGATGGATTGTTAATTAAGTTTTATTTATCAATGGTATAGTTATTATTTTTTTAGCTACTGATAATTTTTTTTTTTTTTATAATTTAAAATATCAGTAAAATTTAATTAGTATATACTAAATATTTTGAGGAAAATATGAAAAGCATAAATCCTATTTACAATAAATAATAAATTTAATAAATAAAAAATATTAATAATAAATTTTAAAAACAAAACAAAAATAATAAAATTTGTTTTTTAACAGAAAAGTTTCATAAATTAATATTGAATTATTTAATTTGTTAATATAACTAATTTAGTATTTAATTTAAAAAATGATTATATATATTAGTATAATACAATATATAATCTATAAACCAAAATTATTAAATTATTTATTATCTTTCTTATAAATTATAAATATATTATTATATATATTGGATTTAAATGGAGCATTGTAAAAATAAATATTAATAGCTTATTTTTTTTTATTAACAGTACTTATATATAAAAAATTCTAATTTTATTTTATAAACTTAATACTTTATATCTTATTTTTCACATATTAGAATAATTAGAATTAGTGATATAAAAAACTTATTGGTTAATTGGTTAATATATACTTTTTTCATAATAAATCCACCTTTTTAACTTTATAGATATACAGATATTATATATATATATATTATATATATAAAAACTCTCAATGTTTGATATATTTTTGTATAATAAAAAATAATAAAAATAATAACAATAATAATAATAATAATAAAAATAATTATATCAAAAATATTTATTGTTAATTTTATAATAACAAAAAAGTATGAAAAGAAATTTTTTTGATTGATATTTATATATATAATAATATTGATAAAAAAGTGATATATTAAGATTATATATATTTAAAAATATATGTTAATATAACAATAATTAAATAATATTAAAATTTCATTTACATTTTATCTTTTATTAAAATATTATTTTATCATTAAACATGTACTTAAATATTAAATAATTATTTATTTATGAAATAAAAATAATATTCTTTATATTATTTATCTTTTTTTTTTATTTTTATTTTTTTTTTTTATTTTATTTTATTTTATTCTTTAATAAATTATATTTTGTTTTAGTTATTAAAGTTTAGTAAATACATTATAATATTATTTCTATTTAAATATACATATATAGCTTTCATATAATTTAAAAATAATATTTAATATCATATTATCTAGTTAAATATGCTATGTATATTTTTTATTTTTAACACTATGATGAATTTTATATAATAGTACAATATATATTCTTTATATAATAAATAAAAATTTTAATAGATAGCAAATTTTCAAAAATATTTTTATATTTATATGTATATTGTTGTACAATTATAATATTCATATAGATAAATTTTATGAAATTTCTTTTCATATTTTCATTAGTTTTGTCAACTACAATTTTAATATTTACTATATATTATTAATGTAAAATAATTTATATAAATACATATATATATAAATGATAATATTCAATATATATATTTAATAGTCTTAAAATGCAAAAGATCCAGACTCTCTTCTATTATTTTCTATGTGTGGATATTGTTGTTGTAATATATATTGATATAAATCATCATCGTTGTTTTTACATATATCATTTACTATTGAAAATCCTTCATGATTTATTGTATCTGAATCTGCTTTATGGTCTATTAGATACTTGAATAATGTAACATTTCTATCTTTATATACAAAGTAAAGTAATGTATTACCATATTTATCTTGAATATTAATATCTGCTCCATGATTAATTAAGTATTTTAATAACTCAATATTTCTATTTCTATACACTTGGAATATTATAGAATTACCCTTTATATCTTTTTCATTCATTAAATATGGATACTTAACAATTAAATATTTAAATAAACCATATTTTTTATTTCTATAGGCATAATATAGTATAGTATTTCCTTGATTTGTTTTATCATCCGGATTAGCACCATGGTCTATCAAATATTTAAATAATTCAATATTGCCACTTTTACATGAATACATTAATGCTGTATCACCTTCATCTCCCTTTTCATTACAATTAGCTTGATTTTCTATCAAAAATTTAACCAATTTAAAATCTCCATTTTCACACGCATACATCAATACTGTATGACCACATTCATCTTTCTCATTAATATTTGCATTATTTTCAATTAAATATTTTGCTAACCCTAAATTACCTTTATCACATGCATTCATTAATGGTGTAAAACCAACATTATCTTTTTCATTAATATTTGCATTGTGTTCTATAAGATATTTAATCATTTCTAAATCTTCTCTTTCACAAGCACACATTAATATTGTACTACCATTATCACTTCGAATATTAACATCAGCATTATGTTTAATTAAATATTTTACTATATCAATATAACCATTTTCATAAGCTGTAATTAATGCTGTATCTCCATAAGTTCCTTTTTCATTTAGCATAGCTTGATGTTCTGTTAAATATTCTATAATTTCTTTTTTTCCATTTCTACATGAAATAACTAAAGCTGTATTATTTTTTTTATCCTTTTCATTAATATTTGAATTATTTTCAATTAATAATTTAATAATATCAAAATTCCCTATTTCACATGCATACATTAGTGCCGTATAATCATCATTATTTTTATTATTAACATTGGCATAATGATCAATTAAATATTTTACAGCATCTACGTTTTCTTTTTGAGTTGATATCATTAAAGCTGTATTACCTGAAACCTTTTCATTTTCATTAACATTAGATCCATTTTCAATAGCAAATTTTATTAAATCAATTTGATTTCCATTACATATTAATGTTAAAACTTCATTTCTTTTGAAAAAATTTTTGATAAAATCAATATTTAAATTATATAAAAATTTAACTATTTCATAATTATTTATTGAAATTGCATATAAAAAAAGCTGGTCATTGATGTTAGTTTCATTTAAAAATTTTTTCTTAGAATTTAATATAACATTATTTATTTCATTATTAGTTTTTTTCTGTTTATTTTTTGAAAAAATAATTAATTTTGATATTAAATCATTATTAATTTTTATATTTATATAATTAATTAATGTTTTAATCAAATAAAGTTTTTCTTTTTTAATTAATTCTTTTAACAAAAAAAAATTTATATTTCGTTGACTATCATTATCCCAAATCTTAATATTATGTTCTAATAAAAAAATTAATGATCTTGCATTCAACTTATCATGAGATAATAAATACAACAAGACATTTTCACCACTATTATTATAATAATTAATATTCACACCTTCTGTTAAAAAAAGTTCTGCAATGTCATATTTATGGTTTTCTAATGCTATAAAAAATGGTGTTTCATTCAAATTAGTTTCATAATTTAAATTAGTATAAAAACGTTTAATTATAAATTCTATTATAGAATATGAAATATGATTTTTTAAACAAAATATTAATATATCAAAATTTGATTTATTAATATATTCTAAATCAATACCAATATTTTTATCAAAGAATTCGTAAATTTTGAAAAAATTATCTGTTTTAATTGTATTTTGTATTACTTCCATTATGTATTATAATTGTTTAATTAATGTATAATAGATGAGGAAAAAAAGAATTATAATAAATTATATTACATTCATCTTTAGAAAAGAAAAAAAAAGAAAAGAAAGAAAATAAGGTATTTTATATAAATAAATAATTAAATAAAAAATTTTTCCTTCAACTATTTATAGAAAGCAAATAAAATTAAATATTTATAGTGCTGTATACATATTTAATACATATATTACCATTTTTTTTTTTTTTTTTTTTTTTTTTTTAATTATTATTTACTAAAATTCTTACTCTATGTATATAATATTTCAAAATAATAACTTCTTTATATATTAATATAGTAATATCTTATCATATTTTAATTATTTTTTCTTGTTCTATTATAATCAAAAAAATAAAACTATAACAAAATTAAATGAATAAATGTACTTTTTTATTCATATTTAATAAAAAATGTTAATAACAAAAAATCATAAAAAAAGATTTAAAATTAATTAAAAATAAAATAAGAAAAAATTAATAATGTAAATAAAGTTAGCATTTTTTTGATTGACCACGTTATAAAAAATTTTTTAATTATAATTATTTAGATAAACTTAAAATATTAACATATAATAAATTAAAAAAATAATATATTTAACCATAAAAACATTTTCAAAATATATTCAAATTTAAATTTATTTTAATATTTCAATAAAATTTTATTTCAGGATGTACTTTTTAAATATACGTGTATTTCGTTCTATAATTACAATTATGTATTTAATTCTAATTTCCATATTATAAAAAAAAAATTAAAATTTTAATTAAATATATAAATATATAAACTAATAAAATAGTATTATATAATTAAAAATAATAATAGCAATGAAAAAAATTAATGAAAATTAAAATATATATATTTATAATTTTATTACAATTATTACTATTACTATTATTATTATTATTTATTATTATTATTTATTATTATTATTATTATTATTATTATTATATCAATCAGAATCATCACTATTTGATCCTGAACTTGAATTAGAATCACTCTCATTTTCACTTTCTGATTCTGAACTTGAACTAGAATCACTCTCATTTTCACTTTCCGATTCTAAACTTGAAATAGAATCGCTTTCATTTTCACTTTCTGATTCCGAACTTGAACTAGAATTACTTTCTGAATTTGAATTAGTTTTCTCTTTTTGTTCATTTTCTATTTTTTTATTTGTTTTATTTAATTTTTTATTATCTTTATTAAACTTCTTTTGATATACTTCTTCCTTTAATTCCTTTAATGACTCATTATAAATTTCATAGAACGGATTTATATCTTTATCTTTAAAATTCTTCTTTTTAACTTTTTTATTTTCTTCACGATCAATACGAGACATCATATCTTTAAACCATCTAGCTTCACGTGCTTCAACAATTGATATAGCTTGACCTTCTCTACCTGCTCTGGCTGTACGTCCTACACGATGAACATAAGTCTTTGGACGATTTGGTATTTCATAGTTAATAACAAAATCAAAAGATAAATCATTAGATAAATCAAGACCACGTGCCATAATATCTGAACAAATAATAATTGTAGGTAAAGTATCAGAATGTAAAATTTTACGACGAGTAACTAATGGCATTTCTGATGAAATAACAGCTGTTGTTATAGATTGGAATTTAGATGAATTTCTATCAATATCCATTGCATTTTTATTATCTTCATCTTCATTTTCATCTTCCTTTATCTTTTTTTCCCAAAGTTTATTAAATATATGTATTAAACGACCTAATCTATGAGCTGATTCAAGTGAATTAGTAAAACAAAGGGCATTTTTAATTTTACTATTATATAATAAATGGAATAAAGCCAAAGGTTTTTGACCAGAATCTTTACAGATCATCATAAATTCATGTAAATCTGGTGGTATAACATAGTGTGAATCAACTAATGATATTTCTTCGTTAATATCTGAATTATCATCATCATTTTTATTAGAATTAGTAACAACAGTTGAAACAGAAATATATGTTGGATTAAATAACTGTAAGGAAGCAATTTTTGCCGGATTTCTTGTTAGCGTAGCAGAAAATAGTAACTTCTGTACTGGAGTACAATGATTTATTCTATTTTCATTTGATAAATAATCATAATTTATATCAGTAACCAAATTTGCGGTATTTTTTCTATAAGTTTTTGCAGTATTTTCTGGTAAACCTAATTCATTAATATTAAAATTATTAATACAATTCTTAAATAGTGACATATTTGAAGATTTATCATTAATAGAAGAATCTTTTTTCGAAATTGAATTTATACAATTTAAAACTTGATTTAACCAATCTTGATAATGCTGATTTAATAAACGGTCTGCTTCATCAATAATTAAATATCTTAAATGAGATAAAGTAAATCCAGGTGTTCCATTTAAATGATCTATTAATCTACCAGGAGTAGCAATTACAATATCAACTTTACAATTTCCTGTTTTTTCATCAATTAATTGACTTTGTTCATTAGAAAAACTAATACTACCTGTAATTGCTATAACCTTTAAATTAGTTTTTCGAGTAAAATAATTAAATGTTTCTTTAACTTGAGCAACCAAGTCACGTGTTGGTAATATAATAAGTGCACGAAGACGTTGAATAATTCTTTTTGATAAAGTCTCTATAATTGGTAATACATAAGCTAAAGTTTTTCCTGAACCTGTTGGTGCTGAAACACATAAGTCACCAGTCATTCTTGTGGAAGTTGGTGTTGATAATAAAAATGGTAAAACACTAGTTTGAACTGGAAATAAATGTGTAATTTTCATTTGATTTAAACTTGAAATAACAGTTTTTGAAAGGTAAAATTTGGGATTATTTATATCATTTTCTTCATTTTTTTCTATATACGGTGAAATCAAAATTGGTTTAGCTAACCATTCTGGTAAACCTAATAATGATTTTTTTTCTTTTTTATTTCTATTTTTATCATTCTTAATATTAATACTATTTTGTTCAATTCTCTTTTTTTTATCAAAATGTGGTTGGATTTTTAAATTATCATCTGTTATCTCATCATTATTTTCAATTTCAATTTCAATTTTTCTTTTTTTGGTATCATTATTTTCATTCTCATTTTCATTTTCATTTTTTTCTTTATTCGTTTTAAATGTATTCTCATTCAATTCTTCCACTGAATTTTCTTTATTTTTTATATTTGATTCTTTAACTATTTTTTTATTTTTTTGACTCTCTTCTTTTTTCTTTTTTTTTAATTTTTTTATTTTATTTTCTACTTTCGATAAATAGGTATTTTTATTATTATCGCTATCATTTTGGTCATTTCGTTGATTTTCTAATTCATATCTCGATACCGAAAACATTTCAAAAATAATATTAATAATGATAAAGATAAAAAATTTAAAAAAATAAAAAAAATTAAAAAAAAAAAAAAAAAAAAAAAAAAAAAAAAAAAAAAAAAAAAAAAATTAAAAAAAAATCAGCAAATAATATTTGTCAAAATAATAAAATATTATTTATTTTATTATTTATTTATTTATTTATTTATTTATTTATTTATTTATTTATTTATTTATTTATTTATTTATTTATTTATTTATTTATTTATTTATTTATTTATTAATTAAATAATTAATTAATTAATTAATTAATTAATTAATAATATCTAATATAAATATATACATAAATATTAAAATAAGAAATTATTATTCATTAAAATGTACATAATACATAAAAAATTATATATTTAAATTATATTTTCTTTATAATTTATTCATCTATATCTTTTTTTTAAACTATTTCATTTTTTATATTAAAATAATTAATTAGTTTTTTTCATGAAGCGGATTTTAATATTGCACTCCCTCTATTTTGGTTGTTGGATTTAGTTGCAAGACTACCACTACCACAATTGCTATTATTATTGTTACGACTACTATGATTATAACCATATCCACTTTTCTTTTTAGAAATACAATGTACAGATTCTGTGTAATGTAATTTAATTATATGATTAAATAATTTTGATTGAGTCTGATTTTCTGATAAAACTTTATGAACTTTTGGTTTATGAACCTTTTTCTTTTTGAATAATCTAATACCATACAAAAGTGTAAAATTATACATTGAGAGTATAACATATATACATTTAAATAATATAAAATACACTATATAATTTTTCATTTCTATATGATTCATTATATTAAATACAACAAAAAGTACTATATCACCAACAACAGTAAAAACTATATATCTTATATCATAATAAATACTTGAAAGATTCCATTCAAGGAATGATAAACAAAAAATAACCAATGATATTAAAAAGTTTGTAGAAAATAATAAAAACATAACAATATAACTAGAAAAATCATTTAAATAACAAGATTTAAAATTTTTTCCATTAGTAACTATTATTTCTTTAACAGAATATGGAGGTGAGAATATAGTTAATTCAATTGAAACAACGTTTAATATCAAGAAAAATACAATTGAAATATATTTTTTTTCAAAAACCCATATTGATATATCGTTTTCTTGTGGAAAGTTTACAATTAATCTATATACCAATGGTGCCATATTTAATGTATAACCAATAGATAAAAATGCTGATTTCATATGACATTTTAATGAACTTAAATCACCATATTCTAATATTCCAACCCATAACATAATAATACATCCTATAACAGATATGAACCAAAATTCATGATCAATAAAATCGAAATTTAGTTTAAATCTTTCTGAATGAAGAAATAGTAAAGAAGAAAGCATGACCAACGTACAAAAAGATACTACAATAATATATACTAAACCGACAGGATTATTATCTGTTGAAAGTGAAACATTATAAAACTTTAAAATATCATCTATATACTGTACAATTTCATCCTCATCATGATCTTCATATAAATATTCATAAATATAATTTCTAAACATTTGTGAATATTTATCATATTCAGTAGTTTTATAGGTTGGTCTAGCAATAGGTTGAAAACTTTTAAAGAATTCACAATCTATAACTTTACAAACTTCTTCATCTTCATATAAACTAAGAATTCCAGAGAATAATCCTCTTTCCATAATAAATTTTTTCTGCACCTCCTTAGATGTCATATATGTAATTGCTTTAACTGCAGCTTCTCTTTTTTCCCCTTCAACATAATCTCCAATGCCAATATTATATCCACCTATAGTTGTACCTGATAAACCTTTTTTATAACCTGGTAAAATTGTTCTAGGAATATCTCTTGAAGGTAAATACCAATATTTTAAAAAAATATAGTTACCGTCATATAATCTATCAACAGTTAATGTATCATCACTTAAAAATATTGTATCTTTATTATATAATTTTATATTTATAATAATTAAAAAAAATAAAAAAAAATAATAATAGTAATAATAATAAAATTTATTTTAGTCATTAATATGTTTTAAATAATTATTGTTATACAAATATATATATATATATATATATATATATATGTGTGTGTGTCTGTTTGTGTATTTGTGTATTATTTTACCTGATGAAACTTCATCTTTAATTTTTTTCATCATTCTTAATGCATTTTTAGTTTCTTCACTTTTTATTTCTGGGAAAGGTGAATCAACTGATTCTCTAAAAGTATATATAAATTCATATATTGAACACATTCCAAGTTCCTTTCCTTATAATTATAATATAATATTTTACAATATTACGAAAATTGAAAATATTTAATAATTATTAAAATTACTATATGTATTTTTTATATTTTACATACGTGGAAATAAACCATTATATCCAATTAAATCAACATCTGGATTAGCTTTCTTTTCTGCTTCTATAATATATTTACTAGTTTCAATTAATTCATCCCATGTTTCAGGAAATGTTTTATTATAATTTTTTAATAATGCTTTATTTGTATATAAAACGGTATATTCAATTGATACTGGCTATTTATTCACATATATTATTGATTAATAAATAATAAATATATGTTAATTTTAGATTTATTATAATATTATTTATATTATAAAATAATTAAAAAGATTATATATACTTACAAGTCCAACCCATTTATTATTAAAAACACTCGTTTGAGATGCAATACCAGGTTTATACATTTCAATATGTTCTTCAGGTAAATGGTCTTTTAAATTTAATAAATATGGTTCAAACCTTTTTGCATAAAGATTATCATAGAAATATATATCATATTTTTCAGATTTTTTTTTAAGAAGTGTTTCTACAGTTGATCCATAGCCACCAACATTAAATGTTGTATTATCTAATGTTAATAAATTAATATTTAAAGTAATATTTAAATTATGACTGTTTGAATATCTATTAAATTCATAGACTAATGGAGTATATATTTGACCATCTACATTATGTGAATAAGCTAATGCATTAATTGTAATAGCATTTCCGAAATTTACTATTAATATAATGAAATAATAATATTAATATTTTTAATTATATAATATTATATATATATTAGTTGTAATTATAAACTACTATCATAAATTATATTGTGGTATTCTATATATAAATAATTTTTTTCATAATAAATATACTAAAATCTTATTACATAAGTTTAATATAAGCACTATAAAATATAGTAAATATTGTAATATCATTTTCCTGAAATAACCAAATAATTAAACTTTGAAATTTTTATTGAAAAAATATTTTATGAATATATTAAAATAATAATTTTTTATTAAAAAATAATAATAATAATAATAATAATAATAATAATTAAAAATAAACAAAAAAAAATCTATCATTCATCTTTAAAGAAAAAATTCTTTAAATATTAAAGATATTACATTTTTATTATATTTTATATTTAATCAATTTCTCATGAAAAATTACAAAATCACTATAGAAATTACTTAAATTGGTTTTCATATGGTAGAACTTTATAGATTATAAAATTATAAAAATCATTTAAAATTTTAAAGTTTTGTATATAATAATTAATCCTTTTTCATTACTTACTCGATAATTGTATATAAATAAAAATATGTATAAATGTTATTATTAGAAAAATTAAAAATTTAAGTTTTTTTATAATTTTATTATTGAGAATTTTTTAAAAAATTAATTATCTCCAAAATAAATAAATAAATAAATAAATAAATAAATAAATAAATAAATAAATAAATTATATATTCTTTAAATATTTTAATTAATTTTTTTTTATTTAACATTATTTAACATATTATAATAATGTGCTTAAACTTCGTCCCTCATTTTTTCAAAATTCACCCTTTTCATATATTTATCTGATACTTATTTGTATTAAAACTTTCAAGTTTAATTATCTTAAATAAAAAAAAGTAATTTCTGTAAATGGAGAAGACTAAACAAGATATACATAATTTAATTTTTAAAATCTTTATCTGATATCTTTCTACTTATTAAAATATACTAATTTTTATTTTTAACCACCAAAAAAAAAAAAATTAAATTATTGTAATTAATAATATTTTAATTTTTTTTTTTTTTTTGAAAACACTGTATTTTATTTTAATTTTATAATAAATAAAATTATTATTATATCCTTATAAAGGATATTTAAATTATTTAAAATAAAATAGAATAATTTATATTAAGTATTATTCCAAATAATATTTAACTACAAAACATTCACATTTTCATTATAATCATATTTACTTCATTTAAATTATAATTATTTGTAATTTAGCAAATATTCCGTTTTAAATAATCTAATAAAAAAATTTTATAATATTATAATATAAAAAAAAATAAATTATTCCTATATTGAAATTTTATTGTTATTTATTACATTATTACATTATTATATATATTAAAAATTATATTTCCTACTTTTTATATATTTTTATCAATTCAATAAATAAATATATAACTAATATTTGAAACTTCAAAAAAAAAAAATAAATATTTTATATTTCTACTTTACTTTGTTAATTTAATAAATATAACTATTATTTTGAACTTTAAAAAAAAATACCAACTTTAATTATACTAAACTTTAGTATTTAGCAAAAAAAAAAATTCACAAACACAAAATATAAATCGTATATAATGTTTTCTATTATATATTTAATAAAACAATATCCACTTAAAATATTTTATATATACTCATACTTTTTCAATTTATATACTTATACTTTTTCAATTTACCTCATCCTGTTAATTCAACTCATTTATAATAAATATTAAATTTGTTATTTATTTTTTAATATGGTTATTTTATATTTTTATTCTGATTAAATTTAAAATTCCATTCACAATTTTAACATATGAAGTAAATTTTAAAATTTTCATTATACATATTTTTTCATTATTCTTTAAGGAACTTAGTCGAATAAACCTATTTTTCAAAAATAATAATTTAAAAATCTATAAATATTTATACTCATATAAGTTACATATTTACACAATTATTTATATATCACTTACCGAAACCCATATCACTGTCGGATTCTTCTTCTTCTTCCTTTTCTTCTTCCTTTTCTTCTTCAGCAGCAGCAGCACCACCAGCAGCAGCACCACCAGCGGCAACTGGAGCAGCACCAGCAGAACCAATGTTGAAGAGGAATTCCTTAATGTCCTTACCTTCAAGAGCCTTGGCGAAGATCTTTGGGTAGATGTTTTCAACAGCTACACCAGAGGCACTAATGACCTTTTCGAGCATTTCAACCTTTAATTGTTTTTAAATATTATTAATTCATTAATTTCATTTCTTTTTTTTAAAAAAAAAAAAAACTTTACTTTTATTTTTTATTTATTATCATATTATATTTTCATCCATCAATGAATGATTATCATATGATGCGATTAATAACAATTAATAAACAATAACACTAAAAATAATAGAAGATATAATTTATTATAAATATAATTAATACTCAATATATATTAAGTATTAATTCCACATAAACTAAGTACATACAGAAACATCAAGACCTTCATCTTGAAGAATGAGGGCGGCGTAAACGCAAGCGGCTTCAGAGTCTGACATAACCATTTTGGACAAAAATGAATATCAAATTAATTTTAACTGAAACAAAAGAGAGTTCTAAGTTAATTAATTTTTCATAGACTTTTATGAGTTTAATAACGAAGCTTTATGATTGGAATATATCACATGTTATTCTAATATTATTAAAATATTTTTAAAATTTAAGCCAATCAAATGAAATGAAGAATTATATAAGTTTGTTTTAAAAATTATTAATAAGTTTATTTATTTATTTATTTAGTTAGTTATTTATTTATTTAGTTATTTAGTTATTTATTTATTTATTTATTTATTTAGTTAGTTAGTTAGTTATTTATTTAGTTATTTATTTAGTTATTTGTTATATTTAATTATTATTTATTATATTTATTTATTTATTTATTATATTTATTTAGTTATTATTTATTAATTTATTTATTATATTTAATTATTATTTATTATTTATTTATTATTTATTTATTATTTATTTATTATTCATTTTATATATGAATAGGCAGTGGATACATATACAAATATTTAACATATTATTTTAAAGATTAGATTATATCAAGAGTTTTTATAATAAAGGAGGTATAATGTTCAGTAGGGATACTACTTTATAAAATACATTATGAGTGTGCAATATTTATAACATTTCTTATAATAATATTAATTATTATTAATTATTATAATATATATAAAAAATTAGAATAATATACAAAAAAATTTAACTATTATGAAAAACTAACTACTAATTGACCTAACCTTTTTATTTTATTAAATTAATAATTTATTTTATTAAATTAATAATTTCATATTATTAATATATTTTTCTTTTAAAATTTCGAAAAGTGTCAATAAAATAAATAATGATATTTTTTACAGTCAAAAGTTTTCTGTAAATATAAATCTATATATTCAAAAAAATTTTGTTATTTTTTTTATATTTTTTTTATATATTTTTTATAACATACGTTTAGTAATTATATGAATTATAAAAAATAAATAATTAATATATGTAATATAAATATGACAAAACTAAATAATGCAATTTGTACTACATATAACAAAGGAGGTATAATGTTCTGTAGGGATATCATTTTATCAAATACATCAGGAGTGCTCAATATTTATAACATTGCTTATAATAATATTAATTATAATATATATGAAAAATTAAAATATTTTTGTCTAGCATGAAATTTTCATTCTTTTAAGAGTCGATAAGACTTTTTAGTCTGTTAAAAATAAACTTTATTAATATGCTTGATGATAGAAGTGAGTTACAAATATTTATATTTTATAAATTATATTAATATATTAATATGCTTGATGATAGAAGTGAGTTACAAATATTTATATTTTATAAATTATATTAATATAATATATCTTATATATTAAATTAATACATTTAACAGAAATTTCAAATATTCTAGCAAAATGTTATAAATACTAATAACATTTCATAAATTAATAAGTTATATTAAATATTTTTATTATAGATTTGTAATATGAAGCTTAAAAAATATCCATAATTATTCAATTAAATATAATATATTAAAATTATTAAAAAATATTAATATATTATTATAATAATAATTAAAGTTTGTATTCTTTGTTATGGTATTAATTATTATATAAATATTTAATAAACTTTAAATAATATCATATTTTAATATATTTTAGTATATACTTTTATTTTTTTATAATATAAAAATAAAAAGTATATAAATCATTAAAAAATAAAAAAAGCTAAATATTCATTTATTAATATGATATTGAAGATAATAATGTTTTTATTTTGATAATTATTATTATAAAATAAATAATATTAATAAGTCTACTTTTCTTTTGAATGTTGAAATTAAATAATAAAAATAATTTTAGTTTCTTTTTTTATTTTATTTTATTTTATTTTATTTTATTTTTTTTACATTTGCTATTTTTTTTCATTAGTTTGATATGAGTAATAAAATGTGTGTAATAGTTTTTTTTTATATCATTACATAAGGAAAAAAAAAATTGTTAAATATTATTTCTATAGAAATATATTGTTTTTAATATAAGTACAATATTAATCATTTGTTAATTGTGATTCTAATATAATGCAATATATTAAACATTAAATATTATTAATATTATATATATATTATTAATATAATTAAATTTAATATTAAAAATAACAAACTTTATTTATTAATTAATTTTTATATTATTATATTAACTTAATGAAGTAATAATAGTAAAAAGGATATATAATAATCACATATTTATTTTCTTTAATACTTCTTTTTTTTCTTTTTACAAAACAAAATTAAAAAAATATAAAAAAATAACATATAAAAAGTAATTTGAAAATAAAGGAAAAAAAAAAAAAAAAAAGAGCAGTATTTTAAAGATAATAAAAGATTGAAGAAAAGGAGTAATAAATAATAATTTTTCATTGTTTTATAATTATTATTTATTAATAAATTTTGACATATTGTTTTGTTAATCAAATCAAAAATTTTCTCCAAATATTCATTTTATATATACCTAACTAAAAAAAGTAGCAATATATATATATAAATAATAAAGACAATTAAAAGACTTATATAATAAAGTTATTTTATATCATTTTTCTTTGTTTTTGTATAAAATGTGAGTATTTTTTTATCCATTTTATATATAAAAAATTTAGGAATCAAATTATAAAGATAATAATTATATAAATATAGTTTTTCAAGTCTTTTTTTTTTTTTTTTTTTTTTTTTTTAAAACATTTTTAAAGAATATATATGTAGTAATTATAATTATTCATATGAAATATTGAGATTCTATTTTTGAAAAAAGAAAGAACAAAAATTGAAGATAATAAGTTACCTATTAATTAAAATGATATATATATTTAAATATATTTATTTTCTATTGAAAATAAATAGATAATGAATTATTTTGAAATATATTAAAATAATTAAAATATACTGTAATTTGTAATCTATTAAGAAAATTATAATATATTATCAATATATATTATTACAAGATTATTAAACTAATTGATATAAGATATTGTTAATATAATAAGTAATACATTTTAAAGTGATTTTTAGTTTATTCACTAATTTTGAAAACATATATATTTTAATTTGTAATTTAAGAAATACTTTAAATTATATATATAAAACTGTTTAGAATTGTTATTGATAGAAAAATACAAAAAAAAAAATACTTTAATTATAATTGTATTTAATTATGAAATATAATAATTGTTATTTTTTTTTAATTAATAATTTAAGTAATTCAATGATTAATTATTTTATTATATTTATATTATTATTATAATATTTTTTTTTACTATTATATATATATATATTTAGATATCTTTTTTTTTTTTTTTTTTTTGAATAATTTCATTTTCATATTTGAATATATCTATAAACAAACAAAAACATTAAAAATAAAAATCAAAAGAACAGAAAACCAGAAAGCAAAACCAGAAAGCAATAATATTTATATTATTAATATAAATACCAAAAATATAAGAATAACAAACGAAGAAAATAAAAACAAAATCAAACTATGAAAAATTTATAAAATAACAATAATAAATATTTATATATTATTTTCTTTTTTTCTTCTTTTTTTTTATTATTTTTAAATTATATAATATAATGACTGTTGGTGTAGAAAGGAGAGTATTTATTAATACCAAGTTACCACCTTCTTCCGTAGATAAATTTGGAGCACAACTTTTTTCATATCCAAAAAATAAAATAAAAACCTCAAAATATACAATAATAAATTTTTTACCAAAAAATTTATGGGAACAATGTCGAAGAGTTGCTAATTGTAAATTTTTTTATACATTTTATTTTATATTGTTTTATAGTTTTTATTTATTTATATATATTTTTATTAAAATTATCAAGTAGTAATATAATAATAGCATATACTTGACATATAATAGTAAAAAAATGTTGATAATAAATATATAATTTTATATTTAGAAAAATAATAAAATATAATAACTTTATAGAAATCAATAATAGTTATTGAATTAGAAATATAATAATAATAATAATAATAAAAAAAAAACCATGTTAATAATAGATATATAAAACTATAATAAGTGAAATAGTAAAATATAATAATTTTATAGAAATTAATAATAATTATTAAATTAACAAATAATTTAGGAAATAAACTGTTAAAAAATTTTATAATTAATATATCAATAGTTCAGTAATTTATCATAAAATATATTGGTTTAGCTTAAATATTCATTTTTTTTTGAAAAAATAAAAGTTTTTATCGCTTAGAATGTCATTTTTTATGAAGTTATATTTACATATTTACATATATTTGATATTAAAAAATAATTAACATTTATATATTAAAAAATATTGAAATCTAACCCATTTTCAATATATAACAAATTTATAGTATTTTTTATTTTTTTAATTTTATTCCAATTTGTTCCAGTTTTTCAGGTAACTTTAATATAATAATAATAGATAATAGATAATAATAAATAGAATTATTTTTAAATATCATTTAAATTAAAATAACTAACAATATTCATTTTATAAAGGAAATGGATCCTATATGGGCTATTATACCATTGGCTGGAGTAATGCTTGTAACAGCAATGAAAGATGGTTATGAAGATTTAAAACGTCATCAGATGGATACAGAATTGAATAATTCTATTACTTATATTCCACAAGATTGGGATAATTTAAATTATCCGTCAGTTCATATGTCATGGAAAAATTACATTCTTTCAACGATTTATTGGTATTTTACAAAACAATATAGACCAAAAGTAAGAAAAATGAAAAGATATAAAGAGGTAAAACCAGCTGCTTTAACAATTGCCTCTATTATAGGTAAAGAATCTATTCCATTAGATAAAGGTCATAATGAAGGTTGGAGAAAGATTTTATGGAAATATGTAAGAGTTGGTGATATTATTTGTATTAGAAATAATGAAATGGTACCAGCAGATATGGTTGTTTTATCTACTTGTGAAAAAGATAATATATGTTATACTGAAACAAAAAGTTTAGATGGAGAAACTAGTTTAAAAATCAGGAAAGGTCCTGAAGAAACAGCTTATATTTCATCAGTGGATGAAGCTAAACATTTTAAAGGTTATGTTGATGCTGAAAAGCCTAGACCAGAACTTCAACGTTTTACTGGTGTTTTAACAATTCCATCTTCAAAATCTGATGATACAAATAAGAATGATGAAGTAATTTATCCTGAGGGAGAACATTCTATTCCATTAAATATAAATAATATATTATTACGTGGTTCTATTTTAAGAAATACTGATTGGGTAATTGGTGTAGTTTTGTATACTGGTTCAGATACAAAAGTTATTTTGGGATCAGGTCAAACACCATCTAAACGTAGTAAAATTGAAAAATCTATGAATCCACAAGTTATATTTAATTTTGTTATTCTTTTTACTTTATCTATTATAACGGCTTTTGTACATTATTTCATATTTAGTAATTGGTTAAAAATTAAAGTACCATGGATTAATTTTAACAATGGTTCTTTAAAGTCAATGATATTTGCATTAGGTAATGCTGTTATTCTTTTACAAACTATTATACCTATTTCACTCTATGTTACTATTGAAATTGTTAAAATGGTTCATACATTTTGGATTTCTGGAGATAAAGATATGTTTTATGAACCACGTGGTGAGTCTTGTCTTGTAAAGACTTGGACCATTTCAGATGATTTGGGTCAAATAGAATATATTTTTTCTGATAAAACTGGTACTTTAACTCAAAATAAAATGGAATTTCGTCGTTGTACAATTAATGGGAAAATATATGGTATTAAAGGTACAGATGTTTCATTACAAGGAAAGAACGTTGATTTTGTTCGTGCTAAAGAAGTTGAAGTTGAAATGAAAATGAGAGATCAAATGAAATCTGTATATGATAATCCATATTTAAATCCAGAAGAAAGTCTTCCTTTTATAGATGATACCCTATTTGTTGATTTAGAAAGAAATGATGAACAATCTGAAAAAATAAAACAGTTTTTTACTCATGTTGCTCTTTGTCATACTGTACTCTCACCAAAATCAAAAGATCCAAGCCAATTTGTTTATGGTGCAGAATCGCCAGATGAACAATCATTAGTGACAACAGCAAAAGATTTAGGTTTTATTTTTGTTGGTCGTGATACCAATCATATTTATTTAAATATTCAAGGTCAAAATGTTACTTATCAACTTTTAAATATTATTGAATTTAATAGTACTAGAAAAAGAATGTCAGTTATTGTACAAGATCCAATTAATGGTGAAATTACTATATATTGTAAAGGTGCTGATAATATTATTTATGAACGTTTAAAAGAAAAGAATGAGTTTTCTTCAATTACTCTTTCCCATTTAGAAAGTTTTGCAAATGAAGGTTTACGTACCCTTTGTATAGCCTATCGTACTATTCCTGAAGAAGAATACTATACTTGGAATCGTCAATATACAGAAGCTTCTAAATCTATGGAAAATCGTGAAGAAAAGATGAGAAGTGTTGCTGAATTAATTGAAAAAGATTTCATATTATTAGGTGCTACGGCTATTGAAGAT